>JBCJKH010043803.1:4113-27993 GCA_039877255.1 Loriculus beryllinus
TGACTGTGAACTACCACTTGCTATGACACACAGAAAGGCAGACATAACCCTAGGATGTATCAAAAAAAGATATTAAGAGAAATTTTATCATTATACTCGGTACCCATACTCAAAACCACTGCAATTATATTGAAACAGGTACACAGGAGGCTTTTGCAAAAATGGGGAGAAGTGCACTTCTGTTATAACAGTATCACAAGTCTAATACTGGATACGGCTTTTAGCTATGAATATTTCTGGACTAAATATCATAGAAGAGGAGGTGCTACTCATATTCACCTTTTTTGCTTCTTTTGCACAATAACAAACAAATATAAAACAGGAATAATTCCACTGACTCTGGAAATGAGAAAGCTAACCACTTAGGAATGACAGAGGGAAAGATTTCAGAAACTGGGAGCTAAAGGAGAAAACAAACAAGTTTAATATACACCATAATAACTTTACGAATGATAGACCAAAGCAGTCTCTCACCACCCTGACTGCATAATTTTTAGGCATCCTTTGAAACTGTTTTTCTCCCCCTCATGTCCTAGAGCAGAACAACAGCTTTCACTGCTGAACCTGCAAAGACAGTGCTATCTGTTCTGCTGCTTGGAAATAGACTATGGTCAGACATTAATTGTATATTATCTCAACACCAACAATAGGAAATAAATCTTTATGCTCAAGGCTGACCTCAATTAAATTCTCATCAGTATCCCATGAATGAAAATAAATAATAGCAGCACCTACCTAGTCCCAATATCCCTAGATTTCCTTTTGCACATACTTTTTTTACACTCAAATTCCCCTGTGCATGCAATTCTTTACCAATCTGAACCAAAACAATGTATAAGAGCTGGGATAAAAATAAGAGGATAAAATGGGAAGGCACCAGGATCCGTAAGTGTAGTGGCTATCATAAGTATATAATATGCATAGTAGCTACTTCTTACAGCCTTAAGAGAGAGATGTGTTTACAAACATTAGTTTTCACAAAGGTAGATTATAAAATGCAATTTGAATGATTTCATATCTGCTTCAAAGATCTGTACAGAAGAAACTTCAAAAGACAGGAATACATCATTCTGAAAATGAAATTGCTATCCAAAATCACATTAATGTTGTTCATTCTCCCCTGCAGAAATGAATACATATCTCACAGTAGCTGACTTCTGGAGAGGAGCACCATAAAATTTTTGATATCTTGCAGGGCAAATGTCTGCATGGGCAAGATAGCGTGGAATTATGGCACATGTGAACCTTAAGCAACCTTCGCATTGATGATACTTGATTACCTACCACACAGCTATGGCTGTCCCAACCATAAAAAATGCATTGAACCACTGAACTCCAAGTGGACAGAGGTCAGTTAGGATCTTTGCAAAAACATGAAGGGCAAGCCTCTTTAGGCAGCAAATGTTTTAGTGCCAGCAGAAACATTAAATGTATTTAACCATTACAACCTAATAGCTATGAAGCAATAGGTTTCCAATCAGTTTATACATTTGATCATTCCTCCCTCAGTGATTTCTGATTTGGACAGCTGCTATTATTAGGTGTTATTTCAGGAAGAACAAATGCATATGCATAAAATCTTAATATTGAAACCAGTATTTCACAGCTGACTCCTAATAGAGTCAGGAGGTAATTACTTTCAGAATATGATGTCTTAGATAATATTTGTTCATTCATTTTCAGCCCTACTGCTTTATAGCAGTGCTGCAACTCTTTCAAAATGCAAGACATCTCAACCTGAAACTACAGTGCCAGGAAGCTGCATTAGTGGCACAGCTGATACTGAGCCCCCTTAACCTCTCAGGATTCTCAGCCTTGCACTGGTTGAGGATTTGAGGGTGATAAGAGGAGCTGCTCACTACAGTCCAAGCTCTCGACATCACACACAGTTCTGTTTGCACAGTCCCATAGGTGCTTACAGATCTCTGCTGCCTTGCAAGCTGCTGTATGATGAAACAAAAGGAATTGCACCAGTTATGACTTACTTCATCGTTTCAATCAAGTTAGGAGAGATCACACGACATTTAAAAACAAGAGCCCCCTCAAAAAATCATATTGCAATAGATATACTGAAACTAAAGCAAGATCTGGAGATCAAAAAGCACACAAATGAAACACTAAAGTAAAAGCATCCTTAATTTTGTAATGCTATCTGTTGAGTGGCCTTAAAATATCACAAAATCTACGAATAATTCCATAATGTAATGAAAGACTAAGGATGTGTGCATACAGTCTTTACGACTTCATCTTTGTTCTCTTTGTTCACACTCACAGGTAGTCACAATCAGCTTTATAAAAGTTTTTAGATAACTAAAGACTGGAAAAAAAGGTTCCCCTTTCTATTCTATGCGTTTTCAACTAAGATATTGAAAATATAGGTAATTAGAACTAAAAGCATGTATATGTGGGGGTTTTTTCATTAAAAAACACGTTAGTGAGTTCATACAAGATGTTTCCACTGTATCAAGAAGTACCAAAGAATACTGTTTACATTACGCAAAGCTTACGCTGTGATTTTTACATGTGTATTTATATATTCATTATACAAACCAGGATTACACAAATGTAAAAAATCACATTTTTTCTCATGGAATTTAATTTCCAGTAAATTAAACTATGGCACTACCGATAACCCATATAATGAATAAACTTGATGTGAAATAACTCAAGGTTTTTACAACCTTCTGGAATGATTACATTAAACATAGAGTTGTATAAATGACTGAGTTTTTTCAAGCATATCTTCACAACCATTACCCCACCTTCCGGGCCTTAAAGTCTTCTGCTAGTGGCTTTGGTCACACAGAAAAGCTGGCTTCAATTCTGGCAACTGAAAGCCTCATATTTCTTGCAGAGGGATATTGCTGACTGCAGGAAGCTATTATGATTTCTGTATTAAGGAACTCAGGAAAAATAAACTTGCAGTGGGCAACTGCAAGGATAACTGCAACTCAGTGCAATGCTGTCATGGTTTTTTTTGGTGTCGGGCTGTAAGAAAAAACTATTGCACACCAGCATTACATCCTAAAATGCTTCCTCTGCCATCTCTTTCCTCCAGGAGCACATCCATTTATCTTAGGACTGGAAGAGTAGAGATTTCATTCCTGTCCTTGCTGTGGCATTACATCTTCTTCTGTGACCTCAGTAAAGAGCTGAAGGAAGTTCTGAACTGAGGAGTAACTTAGATAATTACCCTTTATGTTTCTTCTCAGTTCATGAAAGTTAATCTGTATCTTACGGTTTCTTGTGGGGTCACTTTTTTTCCTCCAGCATGGGATACTTGAAATTTCCACATCACCACCATTAAAACAAAGAAACAACCAACAAAAAACCCCAACCAAAACCCAAAAACAGGATTGGCATTTCTCTTTCTGTAACCAGAGACAGCTGTTAAAAAAAAAAAAAAAAAAGATTTAACATCCTTTGGGTTTCAACCAATAGTTTGAATAACTTCTGAGGTTATGATGCAGTGTATGTGATGAGTGGAATTAGCCACATAGCATAATGACTGCTTTCTGGGTATATTCAAATTTTCTCACAGTTGGAATGAGGCAGTTAGATGGTTCACTCAGAGGAATGCAAGAATGATGGGGACAATTATCTTTACCATGTGGTTCAAAAGCCAGCAATAAATTGCTTTCATTTTTAAATTGACATGGATTAGGCTTTCTAGAAATGTACACAAGCTTGGAACTGGTTTTCCCAAAGTAGGATTTGCTAGTAATCTAGGTACCAGCATCTAGAAAGAGCCTAAAATCTTAACATGTTCTTTAGGTAAAAAAGAAATCACCTTCCCTGTTCCCCTGCTCTCTCAAGCTCATTTTCCATTCTGAAGCACAGTAAACTTGGCCCTCCACAGTAAGCCCATCTAGTCACAAGGGGATTTCTGGTGATGTACTGATGGGTGACGAAGCTGCTGATTTACTAAGACTACTGAATTAATATTGCCTCCCCAACCATGATATTCCATCAGCATTTCCTAACCTTTTTCATCCCATTGAGTCCCATTTTGATTTTTTTTTTACTACACTTTTGCAGTAATAATCTTTCCCTCTTGTTCCATGTTATAGGCACTACATCATCCCTAACCTGTGTTTTCAGACACCAGTGGCAGCAATTGGCTTCCAGGCAGTCACTCTAGGAAGTTTCCAAGGGCAGGTAGCTACCAGTTTCTCTGGTTACTCTAGAATTACAGGCCATGAGAATGAGTCATGAGATAGATACCATTCAGGGGCCTTACGGGGTTTCCTCATGATAAGAAGTTCTCAAAAGCAGGTAGCTTTTGCATTTTGGATTCCTCATTGCACAGATGGATAAGCAAACCACAGCCATCAAGCACTTAAAGGACAGCACTTCCAGGAGAAGGCACATGATGCTGTTCTTGGTTCAGCAGTAGCAGTCATTTTTCTCCTTAGTAGTTGGTGCAGCTCTGTGTTTTTGACTTTCAGCCTGGGAACAGCGCTGATAACACCAATGTTTTTAGTTATTGCTCAAATGTTTAAACTGACTAAGGACCTTCTGGGTCTCATGGTCTGCCAGGGAGGAGGGGAAGCCGTGAGGAAGCAGAGACAGGACACCTGACCCAAACTAGCCAAAGAGGTATTCCATACCACAGCATGTCATGCCAGGATGTAACTGAGAGTTACTCGGAAGGCTTAGTTTGCTGCTTAGTAGGGCTGGGTATTATCGGTCGGCTGCTGGTATTGTATTTTCTTCCTTTGTTATTTCCTTTATCATTATTATTATTGGTGGCAGCAGTAGTGGGTTTGTGTTATACCTTAGTTACTGGACTGTTCTTATCTCAACCTTTTGGAATTGAATTCTTGCAATTCTCCTCCCCATCCCTCCGGAAGTGGGGGAAGGAAATGGTGGGGAGTGAGAGAGCGACTGCGTGATTTACGGCTGAGCTTAAACCACGACAGGAGCTTTGACCAGCAAAGCATGCAGTCTGGTGAACAATTTGCCTTTAGTGCTGAATGCTGAACACAGTTTAGATAGACATGAAGAGGCACTACCAGTGTGTGACTTCATATACACTCTACATAACAGCAGTAGTAAAATATTAATAAATGCAGCTTTGGAATCACACTTTAAAAAGTTATTATATACTAACTTAGAACTATAGCTGTGAAAAATAAGCAAATAAAATAGTATTCTTAATATTCCTCTTTCCTGGTTTTAGAACTGAACTCCCATTTAATCTTCAGCTTAGCAATTACTGAACAATATTAATCAAAGCCAAATAAAGGTTTTCACAGCATATGAAATTGTTTGCATAGACACTATTCAGTCAGTAACAGTTGTTCCACATCTAATGTTCTCTTAGTATAGGCAAATCAACATCACCAAATAGATTAAATTAGTATTTAACCTACTAATCCTGGTCTTATTAATAGTATTAATACTGCGTATTAAGTGACTGACTGGGCCATACTGAAAGAAATGCAAATAGGCACTAGTGTTTCCAGCTGACCTACAGTGTTTCAAAGTCACTGTTTCAATATAATTGACCATGGAAACATAGCACCTATTTAAATATATTATTGACTACTATGGCAGTACAATTAATTCTATAAACCATCAATCTCTAATGATAGAACATAGTTTTCACTAATTCTGACAAAGTTATTACATCCTCTCTAAAATTAAGGCGTATTTCAAGCTGTTATCGTTACAATACACAAAACTGCATTCTGAGTCACAGGTGAATACCAGTAATCTGGAAAGAGTCTCGTCATAATGAACACAACTCAACAGAAACTTTTAATGCCTCACGTATTATGTTACTGAAAATATATGACATAGAACTTTTTATTGAATACTAGAATAAAAGCAGTAAAATACTGAGTAAAAGAACGTCTATAAAAAGATGATTTGATCTGTCTTTTAAGGTCTGCTTAGCTGAGAGTTGTCCTCCAGCTCTACATCTCTGAAGGACCAGCTAGAGACTACGGTCAATCAACTTGCAAGGGAACAGTGGGTTTCCTGTGGTATTGGTGTAAACCAGAATCTATAACTTGGGTCCACAAAAAAAGTTAATGCACAGTCCAAATCCTGACCATAACTTTTCATTTTGATAATCCTGCTTTATAAGATCAGGATCAATACATCAGCTGACAAACAGGCACAAGGGAATTTGATGATACTGGTTCAGATACATCGCTGGATTGCACTAAAAGCAACAAATTCTAGTAAATCCAAAGTAAATGGCAGAAGAGGAATAGATAGAGAGAAAAGCAGCCTGTCATTACACTCCTTGGTCATGGATGTGAAAGTGCCATGGACATGTTAACTCAGTGCAGCCTTATGTTAAAGTCATATACATATGTTTGTGTCATGACAGCATGTTTTTCTTGCCTTAGACCAGGCTGGCCAAGCCTTCTAGAGCTGCTGCAACTACATGAATAGGTAAAGGGAGTTAAGAAATACCCAGTGACAAAGTTTCATACCAGTGTAGTGCAGAAACCATAGTTACTTCAGATGCAAGTACGCCTTGAGGGAGCACGTGACTGCCAGTGAAAACCAGCAGCAGAAGCACCTCATTCCGCACCTGATCTGACAAACAACCCACAGAACACGCTGCAGTGGAGCAACTCATCTTTTTGTAGTATTTGGTCATGACTTCTGACAGAGCCAGTTACAGTAATATCTCCCCATTGCAGGGAAATGTATGTAAGTGACCCTAATTAGAGTGTATATGTATGAGGAGCTCTCACGTTCCAAGTTAGATTTTCGAGAGAACACTACCATACCAGATGCTTTTTAAGCTCGTTTCACTACAACCCCTCCTCCTTGAGACTTCTGAGTTGCTGAGCCTCTTTATTTTAATTCCATTCTCTGGAAAAGGCTCAAAGTATGTTCTGTTCTGTGTACGCTGGTCCTTATTTAATATTCAGAGAATCACTGAAATTATTCAGTGAGGTTTGATGAGACCTGGAGATCATCACCACCAGACACTGTAAAAACACCAGAAGACAACATAATGCTTTTCGCCCATCCGTTGCTACAGGGGTGCATACACAACCTTTTGCAAGCACAGAAGATAAAAATAGTGATAATGTATTTCTGAATGTGTATATATTTTAATAATAGTGCCTGCAAAGTAAGGCAATGTCTTTTAAATTAATATTTCAGCAAGTGATGATCTCCATTCCAAACCATCATAATTTAGTGCTGCCAAAGAGCTTTCTGAATTTGACTGTCTGGCTGTTGAATTCTGACATTTTCCACGTAACTGCTAGACTGCAACTATCCTGGCTGCTATATAATGTGCCGAAAATTATACTCTTCAGCAAAACTCACACCAAACAGTCTTATTATGTGTCATTACAACAGTCAGTACGTCATTCCTAGCTGTATATATGTTCACTGAGAGATAATGTATAAAATCAGTCACATCCCTCAGTAAAATTATTCTGGATAGTTCGAATAAGAACTAAGAAACCACATTTAACTTTTTGTAGTGAACATCAATCTACATCAAGCACAGACAGACTGATCCTCTACCATTGCTGAATTCTCACTACAGATAGTTTTGTCTATGAGTCTCAGAGGATTTACCTATTTTCTTCAACAAGCACAACATCAAACACAACCTTTGTTTTAGCTTCATAAGCTCCTGTCCTTCCAAAATACTGCTTTTGCCAAGAACTAAATCTGGGGGGCCAAGGGCACTTCCTAGCACCCAAATACACACTCCGCACCAACTCCATTCAATTCTTTTCCTAATCTAGTTCCTGTTGGAAGGAAAATCAAGAGCACGTAGGGGTGTGCAGAAAGACTCTCGAGGCTACACCCAGGACACTGGGTGTGGGGCACACCATGAAGTTTAGGCAGTGTGACCTAGCATCAACAAGCTCTCCGTTTCTAAAGAGAGACTCACTACTGTTTTATTCTTGCTCAGTAACTACAATATAAACTAACTTGGTCATTTGCTCTTTCTTGCCAGCAACAATAGCCTTCCCAAAGAGACAGAATTCTCACTGAAGACTTTCCAAATGCTTCTTTCTACGCAGTTTTCTGGAGTGCTCTAGCAGTAACATGGTCCACGGTCATCTGCCCTTCATCCATTCTTTCTATTCCTATGTCTCAACCTGAATTGCACTTTTTTATGCTGTCAGCCTGAGCCCCACACACTATATTGAAAAAGCAACCATCGATATCCCCAAAGTACAGCAGATACACAAACCCAGAGTTGATAAGTGAAGGCAGTGGGTCTGAAACTCTTGCTTGGATTGAATGACAAATGCCAAAAGCTACCAGGATTTTAACTTTCAGGCCTGGAGCACAGGTCAAATACTCCAACACTGTCCTCGTAGGAACTGAGAAGGGCATGAAGAAAAAGACCAGGAACAGACTGAGCTTCTCTTGCAACAACAGTGGTTTCTGCCACAACTCATTCATCTTACCCTTTTGTCAGCCAAGCACTTTAAGAAGTGTCGCCATGCTCCATTAAGCCAGAAAGAATCAGCCTGGAATTGACCCACTAATGCAAAGAAATCGTATTACTCTAAAAAGTACAATTTGTTACAGTATTGTACGCAGGCTGGCAAATTATCCAGTATAACAAGAATTATACCCCAGCTAATCAACCATGCTCACTTGTTGAATGGGCTTCATCTATGCTGTGCAACAGTGAGCACAGGAAAATAAAATTCTGCCATAAGATACCAGCATCTCTCAGTACATTTGTAGACATAGCAGCATAAGATCTTTAAAATAGTTTAAGTAGTGCGTACTGACAGTCAACACATACTTGTGCAGGGGTATGCATGCATGTATGAAACTGAACTTTAGGACTTTCAAGCAGCAGCCTTTTGCTTGCTATCTGTATGAGTAAAGGCTGGTAAATGTTGATAACAGCAGGATTAAACAGAACTGACATGTTCTGAATCTTTTCATTAATAAAGATAGGTGAGTTGGAACCACAAAATAGGAAGCTGACCATGTGTGCTTTGCACATAGCCAGCACATAGGAAGCTGAGAAAACTAGGGATTTGGGGCCTGGAAGGAAGGTGGCAATCATCCTGGCTGGAGGAAAGGTCCTGGCAATGCAGAAAGACCTAGAAATGGGAGAGATCCATGCAGATGGATGTCATGGAATGCCCAAGGCCTTGACCAGCAACACTCAAGACTGGTAAGTAAGCAACTGCAGAGCATGAACAAACAAGACTTCTTGCCCAACCTTTCAATCCAGCCGTGATCCACCTGTTGGGGAGGGAAGTCAAGATCTAACAAATGTGATTCAGCACCGAAGGTGGTTCACAGAGGTGTGAGATAATCAAGTAAAAGCTCTAATCTCATTAAGTTCTTAAATAAACCCCAGTATCTATATACCTTATGGGGTGCTATTTAACTTTTGATATGTTCAAATGCAGACTTGTTCCTCCTTGCCACTTCACACTAGGCACAGCATTATAAACTTGACCAACCTTCCAGATCCTAGAGAAGGAATAAGCTACCATCTGACAGCAAAGAGGAGCCTCATGCTCAGACTGCTTCTTACTCCAGCACTGCCTGCAGCAGCACAGCTGCCACGAACATACAAAGGAGTAGGCATCAGCTCTGAATCTTTAAATTTCAATGAGGTCCTCCACCTTCTCCACCCTTGCAGACCAGCTTTTCTAATTTTGTGGTCTCCCCCTTCTCTCCTGACTCTTTGCAACTGGCACAGCTCACCTGTGCAAGAATTGAATGTGACCTGTGTTTCTCCCTACCAATCTGCAGCTCCAATTTTGGGGAAAGAATATGTCTAGAAACTGCTCACTCCTGTGCTCACTTGTAATCCTGCTCCCAAATTGCTTCCCCCTCTTTCAGTGCCATTGTTATTAATGCCAGTGGAATCAGAAAGAGTATAAAAGCACTGAAAAAGGTAGATAGAACAAGTAGCACTGGAGACAAGAAGACTGAACCTACCACTAAATGCAACAAATTGGGATGAGCTTCTTAAAAAAATTGAAGGCACATGGAAGACCAACTATTATAATTTGTAATTGGTTCAACACCACAGAAACCTAAACATCATTATTTATAAACAAATATTTTGCTTAGTAAAGTTGTATATAATGAAGTAAATTATAATAACCTCCCAAACTGCAATTTCAACTTTTGTCTCAGAGCACATTGTATAAGAACTTAACACTCTGTCAGGTTAATGCTTATGTAGCTTTTAAAGAACCTTTATAACAGCCTATGGAAACACACGAATTTAACTCAAAGTTAGTTTTTATAACATTTATCAAGACCTGCCAGAATCAGCAGCTCTTCCAAGTGAAAGACATAGTAATAATCACATTTAGCAATTGAAAAAACCCAAACCCAAACTGACCCACCCCAAAAAATTCTTCAACTTGAGAACAGCAAAATCTAAGCTCAAGTGGCAGAAGTTCTCAATAAACAAACTTAAAAGAGCAACTAGCAGCCATTTCAGTGTTATTACTTATTTAGAGAATATTTATCTTCAGGAAACCACACTCGACAGACACATTTCCTATTCCACTCCAAACTGATTCTCACTTCTTATCTTCTAGATGTACTAAGATAGAAAAATGTGAATGTAGAAAAGGCTGATTTATAGAAGCATGAGCAGTTTTTAAAATCTACAAAGCTTAGTACTTGATATTAGTTTCAAAAATAGCTTCTCTGTATAAAAGTATTAGCAGAAAAGATAAAACATTTACAAAAACTGTAAAATATAAATTTGTCTTTTATTATATCCATCTTAAATTTGTCTGCTTTATCTATGTTTTGTGCTTTTCCTCAACCCATTGGCAGGTTTTAGTGTCCTTACTCTTTCATGTGTTCAAGAAGACTGATGAAGTTAACATTTTCATGTTTTTTTTTCTAGAGGGCAGGGAGGGAGACAGAATTCAATTCATAGGGTCTGTGTGGTCTGAAATATTCCTCACAAGACTGAGATAAAGCCAGTTGCTGCAAAACAAACATAAAATTTGACTGGGTTTGAGAAATACTTCTGTGTTCTGTGCATGGAAACAAAACACGCAGCAGTCAAAAAGATGCTCTTATACATTACAATGCTGTGAAGTGCTATTCAGCAGCAGCTTCAGAAACACAGTTTGAGACTTGATCCCATTTTACCTGGGCTGCTAAAGTTGGAATATCTTACATTCTGACTAAGAACAAAGTAAAAAATCAGAGGATCAGAAAGAAGTATTGGTGTCCAACCTTACACATATCAGAAAAGACAACTTTCCCTTAAACAGATTGTGGTAATGCACTGTGTTTAGCATAAGGTTGTGTAAACATAACACCATGTTAATAATAACATGTTAACACAACAGGAAAGACAAATTTCTCTTAAAGTGACCATAGGGTGACATACAAAAAACATTATATCTAGAAATACTTGCCTACTTTATTACTTTTGTAGGTTTTCTTATTCAAATCTATCTTTTCCTGAAAATATGTCACTTTGCTGACTCACTTTCAGGTGCTTCTTACCTATTGCAGTCTCAAACTTGTTTTCATTCAAACTCCCCTCACTTCTTAAAAAAACTATACTACTCTAAAAGTGATGCATGCTTTTTATTAAATAATTAGGTAATATTTTTGAGGTACAAAATGAACACAAGACTCACAAATATTTTCTCTACTCAGAAGGCCACAAGAAATTTCACTTTTCTACGTAAATGAAACAACAAAATCTTATTATTCATGTTTACTGCACAGCAAACCTTATTCCAGCTTTGATCAAAATTGATGTCTTTTTTATTACTGCATGCAAAATACAGGCAGAGTATGAGCCTGGGGTGATGACATCCATGTCGTGCACACCTTGTTTGTGGCAATTTAAAAATCTCTCGAGTTTCAATTCGTCAAAGAGTTAATATTATAACATTTGTTAGCCCAGTTTTATTCCACAGGGTAAACCCTTGGACCTCACTATCTTTTCTTATCTGAGGGGTCCTTGTGACCTCCATCACATGCAGAAGACGGGGCAATGGACTGCTACTGTCAGGATGAGCAATATGCTCTCTCAGCAGGATTTCAACACCTGCTGAGAACAGGTCAGAAGAGAAACCCAGCCACACACTCACAGACAGTATCACCAACTGCTGTTTCAAGAAGGGTCGGAACTATTTGCTACCCTTGAAACCCACAGGAACAGCAAATGCATCTCCTCCGCACATAAGTCCAAAAGTTAGGAGACATCCTCTAATTGCACAGAGCTATTTGCTGAGAAGTCTTTTAGTGGTAGCCACTAAGAATTACATGTGGTAAACTCAGAAATTATCTTTTCCCCAAGGAAGAAAAACAGTACTGGATCCAAACACTGAAGATGTTCTACTCAGATAAAAAAGTTTGGAAACAAATGACTTCTGGAGCCTTCTGACACCACCTCCATGCAATCTTTCACAGTGGTAAGGCCACCAGGGAGCAAATTAAGCAGGCACAAATTAAGCGAAGGCTAGGACTGCACCTGCAGTTAAATACCAAGAAAACATGAAAGTATTTAGAGCTATGAGGACACTTACAAAACCAGTAAGAAATCTGATTTTTATATAGCCTGTAAAACTAATGGAACAGTTATAACTCTAACCCACACTTCCCAACTGGTATGTACTGCTGTAAAATAATGTATCCCTTTGCTTGAACAGACTCAGAAGAAATTAACGCTCAGATACACGGTTACTCCTGGAGACAGGAGCATCTTTGGCACTCAGTGCATGCATTAACTACCGTTTTCGTAGATGTTATTATGGTGTCACACAATAAACAGCAACATCACATCACACATGGGGAGTGTGACAAGACTAACGGATATGCAAGCCTGTAGAAGATGCCACAGCATCAGCCAGCTTTGAACATTGCACATTCTCAAAATAAGTGCAAGGTGAGCTGAGCTCAGCGGATTCAGAGATCTGCCAGCTCCCAAATCCAGTTAAGGCCCACGTACATGAAGTAACAGAACCTGGCATATGTCATTAGGAAGGAAGGCATAAGGGAAGGAACTTCATTTTGCACACCTGAAAAGAAACTGATGATCATACTTACTAGCAAATAACTCAAGACTCATACAAAGGTACATGACACGCATCCTTAATACCACATTACACGCATCAAAAATAGGTAAATAATATGATCCCTTCAGAGATGTAAACATTTCTTATTTATAAGAAAATGCTGTATATAACCTTGTAGCAACACCAGGTCATCTTTAATAATAATAAAGTAACATATGGCAATATTACCAGCATTGCACAACCAGATCAATCTTAAAGGTGAAAAGAGGAGAGATTAAAACCAGGGAATAACAAGCAACCTAAAAGCAATCCAAATGGGACTCAGTCATAGGGTTCTCAATCACAGGGTGCTAAATATCAGTGTTCATGTCTATCAGGTAAGGAAAACAGACTGAATCAGATGCTGTCACTTACAGCCTTAAAATACCTATATCAAAACTCACCAGCAAATTCCTCAAATGATTTCAGATCCATCATTTTTATGCAGGCTTTTCAAAGCTTCCTTATAAATTTCTCCTTAAACACATCAACTATGTCAGCTTCAGAGAAAACTTGCTCCTCAAACAACTTCTGCTCTAAGGATGTAACAAAGCCAATCACAACTAAGTTAAATTCCTACAATTAAAAAAAATAAATAAATAAAAAAAAAAAGAGAGAGAGAAAAATCTCAGCTCCACACAATCTGGAATTTAGGGACATGTTAGTTACAGAATTAATTACCACTGCCAATTCCTTCTCCAAGAAATCAGATATACATACTTGTAATACATACACATGTATTAGGTGTGATCTATCCAAGGACTATTCCTACTTTTTACTATAACCTCTGAAGCCCCTTCAACAAATCTGCTATGAAATTCTCTGAAAATCCAGAGGAGAGTTTTGTTAGTGCTTCCATAAAAGTAGTCAATATATTAAAAGATCACGGTTGTGGTAAGATTCATTTAAAGAAGCTGGAAAGTTAACTAAGCTACAAACTTGGGTAAGAAATTAAGAAGCCTACAAGGTCTGGACTCTCGTGAAAGGCAATATGACTTCTGCGCATGGCTGACAGATATTCCCAGAACCAACCACAGTCCATGTGCTATGACAAAGTTTATGTCCATATTTCTTACTTCTCACACCATGAAAACAGCCAGCCAAAGCTACTAGGCAAATTTAAACCATAATACATCAGCACATCACTAGCATTCCAAAAAGACTGAGCAAGAACAGGAATAATGTCGAATGGCTGAACACCCTGTCAAAGAGAAAGTATCAGAGAAGAAGATCCTGTAGACTGATTTAGTGCCTTGAATTTCTCTCCTAAGATGGATATGGACAGAAAATACTAGAGAAAACCAGCAACAACATTAGACCCTCTATTCCATGTATCTCTTTGAAAATATACATATTCTTTGTATTTTTAGCTTCCATCAGACAAAGAAAAAAAAAAAGAAAGGTTACTCTGGTCATGCCACTCCACAGCAAGGACTCCTGCCAGACACAGTGGTCATTTCAGCAATCCAGGAACTTAAAAGCCCTACATATAACAGCCAGAGCTGTTACATTCATAGCTACCATTGAGCTGGCTGAGAACCAAAAGAAATGTGTTAGGGTCTTTAACTGCTAATACGTAGAGCCCTGTTGAGAGAATACTGAAAAATGTATGAATATTTATAGCAGATCTTTAATCCTCGCCTATAAATGAACTCAATGGCAATAAAAAGTGTATATAAAGGGATAGCGGCATTGATACCACAACATTTCCTGTGAGAAATGAAATATCATGAAAAGAAAAACAGCGACACATCGTAAGTCTGCTTTCCTCAGCCAGGTAAATGATGTCATTGTTCTGCAGTCAAAGTTATATTTTACTTAATTTGCTGCGACTTTATTAAGTCACATAGAAATTATCTTACCATAAACTGTACATTTCCTGCAATTACTTCTGTTCATGTATCTTCCGCTATTTAGCAGAGCTGCTCTTAGCCCTTCCACTTCAAGCATGACTCCAAACAATTTATGTGACTTCATCAATGTTCTCACATGTATCATAGAATCACAGAATCACAAAATGATTTAGGTCAGAGAGGACCTTAAGATCTAGGTTCCACACCTCCTGACATGGTCAGGGATGCTTCACACTAGACCATGTCACCCAAGTTTCTGTTAAGACATTATATAAAGGAAATGTTCTCTTGTTGTACTGTCTGACCCAGACCTTTCGTGAGCATCTCCATGGGATACATTCACATAGGGCCAGTTCCTATCAGGTATCTTATGAAGTCAGCTCCTACCCCTAATGACTTTGATCTACTAAACTGCAGTAACTCAGACTACACATTCTGATGCAAACAACCAGGTTGCTGCAGGGAAGGCCACTTTACTGTGTAAACTTCAACATTTCAGCGGTTCAAGGAGTATGTTGATTCAGTCAAAAAAGAAACAGCATAATGACAAGAGCAGATCAAAATTATGGGGGACAATTTCAAATGTAGGGATCTAAGGATGGAGAACTGCTAGTTTGGTATGAGAAAGGATTCAAGTGCTTAATAGCTCATGAACTTTTCTACCTGTTTTCTTCAGACAAAACAAATCCTTCAAGGTTACTATGTTTTAATTTAAAAGAGAAAAGCAGTACTTGTAAGCAGCATTAGGCATTTAACTTCCTCTTTAATATGAACGTGCATTACAGCTAAAAATAAAAATTAATGCTAGAGACTACAGTTATTTCTTTTTTTTTTTTTACACAGCCCTAACATAAACCTAAGAATGCAGAGAAAGTTTGATCAGGCATGATTAATTATACATAGCAAGTCATTTTATTATAAAACTATAAAAACATATGTGTTCTAATTAAAATGTTAAGAACTTCACACCAAGCTAACCACTAAATACACTATGAAACCAGTAAAACAGCATTTACTTCTGGCAAGTTCTCCAAAATATCTAATGAGGTGAGAACTTTATACAATTAAATTCCTTGTATATTAGGAAAGGCTCTTACCTCAGTATACTACCATTCTGAAGATGCTGAATTCAGAATTTGCTGAAATTAAGAACTGAGTCTATTGGCACTTAGCAAGGCCTCTGGCTGCATGCACTCACCAGGAGATAAAGGTAAAACAAGTATCTCATTAGCAAGCAGCAAATGCTTCAAACTTATTTTCACGATAGGAAAATAAACTTCCCTCTTAAAAAACTGCCATCGAGAAAACTCATTTGAAAGCATGGACTATATATATCTTATATATATATAATATTAAATAACTAAATGATGTGCAGAAACAACTGCAAGAGATTACATTGGCTCTGACCTTCTATAATTTCAGTTCTGCTTTTAACTTATGGGAGTTTTGCACTTCAAGACTTGATTTGTTGAGTGTTGCAGACTTAAACTGTAATTCACTAAGAGCTATGGGTTTTTTTCTGTACTTCATATAATTAGAAAGAATTCAGACTAGGACTACAGCACACAAAAAGTGATCTTTTTCAGATTAACCAGCTCATAGCATGTCTAAAGCAGAGAGAGCTCCCTCTTGGATAATCCATGTACCCCTGTTCAATATTTTATACAAATTATATACCACCCAAGAAATCCAAGCATCACTGAAAAAAAACGCAAGATGCTTTAACCTCCTGCTCTCTGACAGAAGCCAGAAATATTTACCCTGTTCTTCTTGGAGCCCAGCAAATACTCCTTACCTTCTTCCTTCCTATCTAGGAGCTCACTTGGCTCTTGTATTCACGGTTCACATTACACAGGTCATACTCTGCTTAATATCTTCTCCTCATCATCAGTATGTACTCACCTGCTCCAACCACTTTGAAGAATGGAGACACTATGAAGTGATGACAAGAGGAATTACCATCCTCAATCCCTACATCACAATAAAAATAAATTGAAGAACATGACCCTCCATTTAAATGATCTTGTCAATAACACTAATCCCACTGAAAATAAGGCTTTTTAAACAAAGATCTGAAGGATCTTATTTGACTCCACCAGAATCTCAGGAACCTTGGGGGGCTCAGGCCCCTGACCTGGAAACCACAGCTAAGTGACTACAGCTCAGTTATGTGCTTGAACATCTCATGCAGAGCAAGTCCCAGTATTTCCTAAATAAGAGGAAAAGATTTACTTAATGTATACAAAACACCTTCTGGGATCAAACCTGTCTAGTCTTTAAAATTTATGATACCTTGCTCAAATATGAAATTATTTTATAAGTGCTGTTTATTTAATTACACATTTTTATTGCTTTATGTTCTTGATTCTAAACCTTCATGGCTTATGTTTCCAGGGTTTTTGTTTTGAAAGACTAGAATTTCAGTTTTGTAGACAAGTAAAAATGGTAAACATTACTTCTTATACATATGCACTACAATTATACAACTTTGAAATGCTGTTAACAAGTATGAATCAGATTTCTAATTTAAGTACATGTCAACTAGAGAAGAAGGAAAGGCAGTCTATTAGAGAAACCTACTGGAACCGGTTTTATTGCTTTAAACATATATATATATTTATATATATCTGTATTTAAACAAGACAAAAAGAATTATGAGACTGAAGTAATCCTGTGGCAAGCTGAAGTTGAACTCTCTTTATTATAGCTTACTGCAGAAATGCCAGCTCGTTTTGTGGAAACATGCTGGGAATAACCATGCAGATGCTTGAATAAGAAGACACACAAATTGGGATATACAACAGAATTAAGGACTTTTGACTTGAAGGAAAAATGAAAATTGCAGGAAAACCCCAGCAGCTGGCAACACTTCTCAGGTGAGCAGTCAAGTTACTGGCTACTGCCAGAGACAGTGTGGTGTGGGCAGCACTCACAGACACCATTGCTCAGCTGCCTGGATGCAGGAAGCAAAAAAAGATTTTCACTGATGGGAAACTTGATCGTGACTGAACTGACAAGTCTGCACCCAATGTTTCAGCCTGTGAACAGCAGAAAACCAGCATAACTCCCACCTGTGCTACAGCATAAGGGTGAGAATTGGAAGAAAACCACACTGTAACTGACAGGGATTGCTTCACCTCTCTTGGATAGTCTCTTTGGTTCTTGGCCTGACACACATTAGCTATTTTTCAGACAATACAAAGGTATATTTTAAAGGAAATGGGTGCAAGTTAGATGTTCTTGCATATGAAGTTCATTGCCCCAGTTCGCTTTGCCAGTAAGGCACAATGTGATGTGCATTATACTTCAAAACAGCCTAGAGAGTAAGAGTCTCTGTTGAAGTAACAGCAGAAACAAATGCCCCATTCTACTGGGTACGACTTGAGCAACCGAGCAATTACCTGCCTCTGACAGTCCAGCAGCACAGATAAGGTCCTACTACACAGAAAGGATCCCAGTCAGCCTGTGTATCAGAAGTTAGGATGCTATTTTAGGATGTCTGCACTAAAATCCACAATACAGGTAGATGTTGGAAGTAAGGTTGAATTTGGTGGTCAACCCTAAGTCTGATACAGCTGTAACAGCAGTCTGAAGACATCACAGCTGAGCAGTGGTATCTGTGAGTGCTGCCCACACCCCTGTCTCTGGCAGTTCGGGTTCAGCCTGCCTGAATTTACAGTTTCGGGTTATTTATGAGAAGCATAAATGCTTGCCTGTGCAAGCTGTAATCACACACCTCTACAAGATAATACAGATGTATACTCAGTAAGGATCAGAAATGGTTTCTCAAGATTATAGCACTGTAAATCCAGTTTAATAAACTTTAGAACTGGGAACTGTGATCGATCGTGCATACAGCTTTTTGCTGTTCTTTCAAAAAATGGTATTTTCCCCTGGGCAACAAGGAAATCACATGGAACAACAGCTTTTCAACTTCAATAATCTCCTTTTGTATTTACTAGAAAAGCTCAAGCTAATCATGTATGTAAGTCTGACACACCCAGACAAAATACAGTTTTTTTATTGAAATGAAGTATGGCATGCTCACTGAGTGACACAAAATACCCTTTATTGGAACTAGAGCCTCTAAGGAAGTCATGGAAGGAAAATAAAAACCAAACAAGGCCTTGACTGTGACTAACAAAAAATGTAGGGTAGCATTTACATCTTACACAAGCCCAATTCAAAGTCAGGGCTGAATTCTGTCTAAAACTGCAGTTCTGCTGTTGCTTCCATTTCTCGAGGCCTCTATGGATGATGCATTTGGTTTGCTGCTGTTTGTGAGATAGACTTCACACTGAGGTTCTGTTGAATAAAGTGGTATGATTAATTTCTGCAGAGACATAAATACTGAAAACATTACTTACTGAAAATTAGGATGGTCTCTGAGAAGCAGGAAGTTATTCCCCTAGCTGCATTTCTGCCTAACATGTGAACACCATCACTCGAATTATAGTAACTAAAGATTTTTATCATTTAGAACACAAAATCTTAATACTGACTTTATAGTACCAAATTAGAAACAATGCGATTGAAATTAACTCACATTTCATGAAAGGTCCTGCCAAACCTAAAAACTGAAGGCACTGGAAAGTAAATTTACCATAAACAATTTGGCAATATAAGCTTCTTCACAGTGACATTTAGTATACAGTCTGAGAAATCAAAACTCTCCTGAAAATCTCCATTGTCAGTGAGTCTGCAAATATCATCAGGAAGGTGCCAGCTGCTGAGATCACTGCCTATCACAGTAACTTACACCATCCTGAAATTTCTTGAATTCACTTCCCATCTCTGGTCTTAAGACTGTAAACTGTCCTGAATTTCTCAGATCTGGTTTTGTACACTACTGACCCTAAGCTGGGACTGCTAATGGATAATAAGCAGAAAAAACTATTAGATAGTCTCTTTTGGTCTGTGCCCCAGTAGGTTATCCCTACTCTAATACAATGAGTCTAAGGCAGGCCTATTTGGACTATTTAAAACATGATTTTCCTCCTGAACTAAATTACTATAGTATGAGGAACTACAAAGCTTACTTAATTTAAAATCAACAAAGCTGGACTGAGTTAAGTGCCTATTAATTGATTTAAACCAGCTGAAAAGTTAGCCACTCCCTTTGAGCACTTCAAAATCTCACAAGTCTTAAGCAGAGGGATCGCATTTTCCTGAATGTATTGTCCTGACACACTGAAGATTCCTGCTTTTTCAACTGGAAAGATCTCGCTGACCTTGCTAACCGCAGGGATTTCTTGGAGAACTCAAATATCCTATGTAAAGCATAACTTTCAGTCTAAAGAAACAAATGAGTACTTCAAAATCCTTCTTCTAGCAGCAATTGCAGTCTCAGCAACATAAATGTATCTGTATAAAAGTTGTCTAAGACGGCCATTTGCTAATCTTAATTCACTGTAGAATTGAAGATTTACAGTTCATTTCTTTGCACATAATTTCAAATGACTCTTTTCTTCTTCTTTTTTTTTAAAAAAAACAGAAAACAGGATGAAAATTGAATTCATAGATGAGCTAGTAAATACCTGGCACAATAAAAAGGATTAGTTTGAAGAGAATATGGGTTTGGTTCTTAAATTTGTGAACCGTAACATAATGAATGCATCTTATTTAATTTTTAAAGCAACCTGAATAACATGCTTGCTTTTTTTTTTTTAAGTAGTTATTACCCACTGTGACTGTGATGCCAAGAAGTTTGCAAGAAGGAAATCTATGTTTCTCAGATAAGGTTCAAGGTTGAAATCAGTACCAGCTTCATCCTTCAGACATTTCACCTTGTCACAGCTAGAACAAAAATCCCATTTCCTTGTTCTAGTTATGTTTGGCATTAAAAGCACTGAAGAATGGAGCCTTGGGACACAACTAAATTTTTATCTACGCAGTATATTTAATTCACAGGCTATTAAGACATGGTTACTAATGAGAATGCTGTTTCAGAAGTGACAAATTAAGAGGTAAGAAAATGTACGTGCATATAGGCTTGGATAGGGAAGATTTTTTAATATATATATAAATATATATATATTATGAGTCAACCCTTTTCTCATACTCCATGGAAAGCTATAGAAGAAACAGGCAGTCTCTTTTATAGTTCTGCACAGTAATGTACTTTTTCTTTCATCTTCTATATCCCTGTAAAATTAATCAAATGCTAATGGCAAAAGCTTTTTTCCTCCCCAGTAAATAAAAGAATTAAATGAGCTCAAATTCACCAATGATTTTCTAGAATACAAATAAATGAAACAATAATAGACTATGCACTATGGGAACTTCTGAAGAGTATTGCTGGAATTTGAATTACTCTAGCAAATCTAGTACAACACTCTCAACAATCCATCTTCAAGTACTGTAGTAAACTCTAAGGCCAACTGGCATTTATACATTTTCTGCAAGCAAATCTCCACAGTGAAAAACGATTTACCAGTGTATCACACTTCAAAATTAAAGAAAAAGTACCGAATTGTTAAACTGGGTTACTTGTCAAGGGAATCAGATCAGGAACTCTCATGTATCCCTCCGATTGAGCTCACATACGTCTAGCACAACTGTCTTGAGTAAATATGAGCATCCTACATCCTCCTCCTCTTATGTCCTTGAACTTTTTGTTAACTCAGTTTGGGTTTGAGTTTGCTTCTTTGTTAAAGCCAGTGGAAAACAGCTAGCAATAGATTGTTTTATTTGATAGCCGAGACTATCTTATTTCTCTTGTCCAAAAGCCATCTCACTTGTTGTTTCTAAAGTGGAAATTTGCCAGAGCTCTATCTGTGCTTTACTTTTTTCTTCTACCAATGGAGATTTCTTTGTATCACAAATTGCCTTTTCCTCTCTGCCCACTATGGATCTTCTTGATTCACCCAGTCTAGTATGTTCTTTCTTGAACAGTTTTTGAGAGTTTGGTCCAAGCACTTAAACACTGTAATGGTTTAGACCAGCCAGTAACTCAGCACCATGAAGTCATATGCTCACCCATCCTGTTCCCCACCTCCAGGTGGAATGGCAAGGAGAATCAAGAGAATGTAAACCCTAAAGGTTGAGATAAGAACAGTCCACTAACTAAAATAAAATACAGTGATAGTAAAAAGAATAACAATATCAATAATACCAATAATAACAGTAATCAACAAGAGAAGAAATGGAAGCTCAAAAAAAACAAGGGATGCACAAGCTCACCTCCTGCTGATCGACACCCAGCATGACCTGAGCAGCAACCTGCCCTTCCTGCTGACTCCTCCCTGTTTATATACTGGGCATGATGTGATATTGAACACCCTCCATTGGCTAGTTTGGGTCAGGTGTCCTGTTTCTGCTTCCTTTCAGCTTCTTGTGTCCCTCCTCGCTGGCAGAGTATGAGACTGAAAAGTCCTTGATAATGGTAAGCACTACCTAGCAACAACTAAAACATCAGTGCATTACCAGCATTGCTTTCAGACTGAAGCCAAAAGACAGCACTAGGAAATAAAATACCTGTTCAGCTGAAAACAGGACAAATAGAAAAACTTCCTCAAAACTATGAATTAAGACAACAGACTTTTTCTGTTTGTTCTATAAAATAAGACTGCAATGCATATACTGGTCATGAAGAAAAGGTAAACTTTCAGCACAATAAGGAATACATATGTAAGACCCCCTGCATGCTGCTTTGTACAGCATTTGTCAGGCACAAATATTTAATTCCAGAAGTCCACCTCCACTTCCTCTGGAAATTGTTATATTCTTTGATCACTGGACAACGGAATACTTCTGTACTACTATAGTTTGTCAGGGGGAAAAACCCAAATCTTTACATGTATGCATATGTGCTTGATTATAAATATTTCCTTTTAAACTGTCTATTGACAAGATATGTTAGTGTTTTCATCACTTATTTGCATTCATACTCCACCACAATCTATCATTTATATGATACGCATATTTGTGGCAATTTCATTTAAATTTTATAATTAGAGGTTTGGGATAACAGTTGCAGGCTATTCTTGAAAAGTTTCTCTGTAAGAGAACAGCTGTAGACTGCAATTTTGCTATTACAGCTATACATGCACAGACCAAATGAAACGATAAAAAATGTGAAAGCATTAACTGTAACTCATAAAATTTAATGAGGCATTAAAAATGCAAATATTGGAGCAGTTTACAACTTTGCCTCTACAGTACTCAGTATCAGAAATATCAGAATGGTCAAGTTTCATGGAAAATTTTCATAAAATCTAAATTCACACATTTCTGATAAAATACATGCCACAAATTGAAGTGCAATTGACAGTGAGTACAGGTTGCATTTCTACAATTCTAAACCAACTCATGCTATTTTCTGCATTTTTCTTCCAAACTTCCCAACTACTAAACTAAAGTGTGTTTGGATCTCAAAAATCTCTGCTTATGGCATTGTTCCCACCCACATAATGTTTGGTTCAACCTTTCTTGTTTTTCATGAGGATGGAAATCCATATACGTTTCATACTGAGAGAGTGTGCATGCATACCAGTTTTGTTGTCTTCCCCTTTCCCTGCTACGTCTGTATGGATTAATCCACCTCAAACCTCCAGCTTGTTTTAACTGTTTACAATTTGGGCACTTTTTCACCTTTAAAATGAATCTAAAATATTTACTGGACAAGTCAATCTCACATCTACTACAGGGCCATTTAAAGGCATTTAAACTAAACTTGTTTCAATAAGGAATAGGAGAAAAAACTACTGGTATAACAGCAAAATAGTTGCACTGCTTCCACACGTAACTCAAGTGCTGTGGTTCTCCAGTACAAAAGGAGCAGTGATCTGCTCTGTGGTGTGTACTGCTGACCAGAGAACCACAGAATCACCTAGGTTAGAAAAGATCTTTCAGATGATCAATCCAACTGTTAACTCCAGCACTCAAAGTCCGCCACAAAACCATGTCACCAACGGCTTCATCTACATGGATTTTGAGCACTTCCAGGGATGGTGATTCCACCACTGCCCTGGGCAGCCTGTTCCAATGCCTGACTACCTTTTCAG
>JBCJKH010043805.1:0-18850 GCA_039877255.1 Loriculus beryllinus
CCTTAAATTACTGTTAATTGAAATCAGAAATTAACATCTGGAATCAGTTTTGATAAATCTCCCAACATAGGGAATTGTTAGATTTTTTTCAATACTCAAAATACCTCTCAGTTTTAATTTAAGGAATTTTTAGGGCTTTTGATTAAAAACATTATTCCTTTGTTTTTTAGTTAATTTAGACTAAATACAGGTTTAAAAGAGAAAAATATATCTAACTAAAATGCAACAGTTTTACCTAGAGAATACTTTTTATGTGGATAATCTCTTCATGCAGACACTGAGATTTTTATTGTCATTCTATTCGTGACAATGACATTTTTTCAGAATCCCTCAAATGTTCACAGGGCTTCTATCTCTGCTACTTATCTCAACAAACACCATTTCACTGTAATGTACACAGACTGATATGTCAGCCCTCTTGCTCTTAACGAGTAAGGTTCACTGACATGCATGTTGGAAATGGTGATCCTGTTGTGCTCCCCTTTGCCACAGTAGAACGGTAGTACGAAAGTTGTGCTGAAAAATATTTCACATGGACAGCATACGGGAGTAAGTTATTCAGATAATATGTAGTTTCTGCTCTTGGCCACTTAACTGCAACTGCTGGCAGTGTTGTTCAATGAATTTTGCTCTGGTAACTTGTGAGAAATGCATCTGTGCTGACGTACAAACTGGACCGTGAGCAAATATGGAACAACTTGGGAGCTGGCAGCAATATCAGTACTCAGTCACTATCAACATCAGCCAGTTTCAAACTGATTATCTTAAATGAAAATGGTCCTGAGCTCATTACCTAACCATGATGTGGGCCATCTTGCCTGCCTTTTGAAGGTTTTGTACTAAAGAACAGTTCAGCCCGAGAGCGGTGTCCTTTCATTACCTCTGATTTATCGCCTGCCTTTGAAACTGTCAACCAAAGCAACGGCCTTGAGCACCTTGCAGGACTCTTGGGCTTGCTCAGGACTCGAGTCCTCTCTGTTTACCTTTTGTGAGTGGTACTGGATGTTCTTAACAGTCCTCTGGCATTGCTTAGCATGAGTTTTCTCTGATTCTTCTGGAAAGTTTCTAGATTTTCAGATGTGTTGTTAACTACATTTTCAGTGAACCAGTACTGATAAAGAAAGGATATACCACTTTACCCTTTTTTGCTTGCTTGAGACTGTCTGTCTTACATCCAAATGCTTGTCCTCTTCATTTCAGCATTTTTCTAAACAGATTTTATGTTAATTTGCTCTCCCGTTTTTCCTTATGGAGAGCTTATGAGGAAAACTGCAGTGTTTTTAGCTTACGTGATTAAAATTCTCAAGCAGCTTTTCAGTCAGCTGTTACTTCTTCAACAAGCTCTAATAAGAAAATAAAGGATGTTTTCTAGCATCTGGGAATGTCACACAAGAAAAGTATATATGAACCTGTGATCGGCATCAGGTCCGAGCCTCCAGTGAGTGGTGTGGGAGCTGCTGCTGTTGCACATATTGTGCTGCTGCAGAAGTGGGAGGAGATGAAACTTCTGCCATTTCTATGGCATCACTCAGCAAGGTGTAAATGAAGTATGAAATAAAAACTCTCAGCCCACTCAGTTCACAGACAGAAAAAAAGATAGTGCTTTATGCTTGCTGCTGTGATACACTGTTTGCTGTAATATTAACCTTATACAGTGCCAGAATGCTCCCTAAGTTTTACAATCTCAGGTCAAAAGAGAAATGATTTCCTGTTAGGTTTCCTCCTTTTTCTTCCTTTCCACCAACATGCTACTGCATGTCAACGCTGCTGATGCAGAGCAGAGCAGGTGTGAGGTAAAAAGACTGACAGGAGGATCCTGTTCTGAGGGAAAGAAATTGTGTTTCGTGAATCAGTAGTCACAGTTTGCGATGAACTTCAGGTAAAAATGACAAAACACTGAACAGTGGATGCAGCTTCAGGCCCAGAAACATCTGTTGTCTTAATTTTATTGAGTTGGGCCTCATCTGGGTGATTTGGAGGGAAGAAGCCATAGGTGGTAATGTATCTATACTAAGTTTAAATTCATTAGCACCAGGGAGTCTGTTGCTAGGTAGCTCACTTGGTATGGCAGTAGCTTTCGGATGGAAATGCTCTTCAGTTGCAGATTTGCCCCCAGGTCTTGCCTTCATAGCTTGACAAATTGCTACCTAGATCCTTGTGGGATCCCACTCATTATTTTTAAGCCATAAACAAGTCTTCTGGCATCCTTCTTTTTATTTGTCTTGAAATGTTTGAGTTGAAGCTTGTGAGCTAGATCCTAAGATGGTGTAAATAATGTAGCTTAACTGATGTCAATAAAGTCAGACCAGTTTGTACCAGCTGAATCTTTGTTCCCTCAGATGCAAGTCAGCTGCTAATCTCCATGCCATTCACACAGAGGCATGTATTTCCTTCTGTTTTTCTAATCCTTGTGTGTCTTTTGTAGAAATATGTGATTTGTGCTGCAGACAGTGCTGTGAAGTTGGATGAAATTAGATGGATGCTGGTTTAAAATGCTGGACACCTGCACTTCTGCCTTGTTCTGCCTGAGACCTTTGTGTGGCAGTGCAGTTATTTTTCTCTCTGTGCCCATGCTTTTCCCCTTTTATTTTCCAGTCTTACAGAAGCGTGGGGATAAAAGCCAGTAAATACTGAGGTCCTGCAGTAAGAGGAGCTGCGATATAGATTGGTAGGTAACAGCTGAAAAAAGCCTGATTATGGTCAGAGAGGAACATCCAGTAGTGCCACTGTGAACTAGCACGGACTGAAAAATGCAGCTAATTAGGCAGCAGCAACCTGCAAAATACTCTTCTGGTGGATTGTTGCATGAAGGAAGGATCATGTGTAGTTGTGCTTCTGTGCACAGTGTGGTCCCCTCTGGTTACACCAAGCACAGAGTGGGGGGTGGATTCATACCAAAAGCTTTCTGCAAGGCTGCACAGGAGGAAAGGGAATGTGCAGTACACACGTATTCAGGGTGATTCAGCCTATAGATCTGAGAGCTCTGGAAAGGCAGGATAAATTCTAGCAGGAGGGGTTTATATAAATGCCGTTCTGATTACAGCAGGGAGCATAAATGTAAGAATTTACAACTTGCTCCATCCTGCAACACTTGCCAGTGATAACATGTCCATAAGGAAGGCTTTGTGATAAGAAATCAAACCAGCAAGACTGAAAGAAAACCAGGCACCTTTGTAAAGGCACGAAGGAAATCGGGTCATTAAAACACGCTCCAGGGTTTTTAGGTGCATGGGAGAGACCAGAATAGCATTCATGTAGTATGTGTATTAAGTCTTAAGAAGGTCAATAACCCCTTTAGTGCATAGAAGAGAATGTCACCCACCTTGAAAAAAGCTGGAACACAGTCAGATGAACATATATTTGGAGGGCCATTTGAAAACAGGGCAGCAGAGGTCTTGGTCTAGTTGGTGGAGCTCTACATGTTCCATAAAGCAATATAGTACTTAATTTGTTGGGCCTCTACTGTAGAGAGAATTTTCTCTGTTTCTGCTCTTTAATAAATTCTAAGTAAAAGAAAGCTTCCTTATTGTTACAAATTGAGAGGGTAGTGAAAACAAGACTTGCACTGCTGCAAATGAAAGTAATATAGAGGAGCAGTGCATTAGATGGGTTAATAAAATCTCAGCCTGATCGGATAATAGGCACCACAATATAAATTGACTTAGATTTACTGTGTCTTTATCTGTTTGATCATAAACATATTATCCTGCAATACCTAAATACCGGTCAGATGCACATTACAAAAAGAATGCTCCACTGCTCTTCTAAGCAAGTTCTAAAATTGTAAATAATTTGCATAAAGGTGGGTCCTTGATGATCATACTGTTTATTTATGGGTTGTAAATGCATGCTTACAAAACCAGGAGACATATATTCACTCAGTTTATATCTGACTGTATTATTTCAGTTGTCTCTGATATTATTACAGACACATTTAATTCAAAGCTTTCATTTTAGTTCCTAATGAAAAAAGTGTTTTGAACCTATCCTAGGGAAAAGAGTGGATAACAAAAAGAAGCTGCTAGAAATTTTATTAACAACTGAAATTTTAAGTATTTATTGTTGTTTTTATTACATTTATTTATGCATGTTTTGTTTTCTAAAAGAAATAAAACCGGTGGTAAAAACCAACCAAACCAAACCACAGAAGATTCTGGATCATTTAAGTAAGTGAACTAACAGGTAGCAAATGCAGTTTAATGTAGAAAAATGTTAATTCATCTGGGAGGAAGGAATCAGTCTAAGGGATATGCACTGAA
Organism: Loriculus beryllinus; assembly: GCA_039877255.1. Lineage (NCBI taxonomy): Eukaryota > Metazoa > Chordata > Aves > Psittaciformes > Psittacidae > Loriculus > Loriculus beryllinus. Next base: position 4,260 of record JBCJKH010043805.1, read on the forward strand.
TATGCAGTCATCCAGCATAGTGATTAGGAGAGATGGACTAGTTACAGAGAAATAACTGCAAACATGAACAGAAATTCCAGTGTATTGTAGCATTAAAAATGTTGAACAATATATTAAGGAAAAGAACGCAGCACAGCTATCATAGAAGCCAGATTGAAATTTTATTTAAAACAGGATTTCAGTTTCTTGCTTTTTTTCCCCTCAGTGGTTGAAAAATAAGGAAAATAATTACCCAACGCATTTTTCATATCAGTGAAGTAATTCTATGAACTTCTTCATGGAAATGACTTTTTCTTCAGAGTCTACATTCACAGAAAGTCCTGCTCTTGCTAGAACCAAATACCAAAGCAGATATTCCAGGCTATACAGATGCACATGTCTGCATACACACACACACACACACACGTTGGAATTGTTGCTGTCTTATGCTTATGCTTCTATTAAACTGAAATGCGATGCAGAGTACTGCATTTAGTGATTAACTGCCTTAAATATAAATTAACTACCAGAATGGTAAACGAATAATTTCTGGTTTTCAGTTCTCTCAGCCTCCTTCTCTGCCTAGCCACTTCTTCACCGAGCTCACTGGTAAGCAGGAAGGCAGGCTGGATGGCAGGAGTGCCGAGTTAACCTCTCGGACACCCTGAAGTAATGGGTTACTCCTGAATATTAGGTATTTCAAGATTCATGTATTTATTGATAATGCAGCAGAATACAGTTGAGTGCTGCTGTGTGGGTATAGCTGCTTATGTGCCTGCTCTGTTAGATTCTTACCACGAAAAAATTTTTTTTCATGACTCTTTACCATCTACGTCCACACTGCTCCTATATTCCTGTTTAAGAAGCCTTTTGTGCTGTCTCAAGGTATTTTTTTTTTTTTCTATTGGACTGGAAAAGTGACTGTTAGAAAAGTCTGATGCATCAGCACAGGGCAGTGTGTGTTTGTTTGCCTCTGTGCAGCCTATGTGCAGCTCTGCAGGGAATGAAGTAGGACCACAAAACTGCTGCAGGCTTCTCTCCCTGGACCGTGAAAAACATCCAGTGCTCAATTGCCATGTCACAATTTAAGTGCTGCTGTACTGTCTGTCTACCCTGTGAGAGGTCAGTGGCCCTAAGCACTGCTGATGAGATGGAGTATGTGCCTGTGTCAGCTGCTTCTGTTCGCAGTGCGGTATTTTCTCACTATCCTAATTTACATGGGCAATGTAAGTAGACAGTGAATCGGCATCCATACCTTTCTGTCAACGCTGCAAGAAAGCACAATGCCCAGAAGAGGGGTGAGCTGAACAGTAGTGAGCAGGGATATCTTATGCAGCACCATGATGTAACGGGTGTTTTTGTGCACCACTACCCAGGAATGGGAGGTTACCAGGCAGCCGCAGTGACAGGGTTGAATGTATTATGTGGCACGTGTGACACCCTGCACCAAAAACCACACTGCTGTAATGAGGATACCAAAGTGATGCAAGTTTGCAAGACTTCCATGTGCTGCCACACAGACACAGCATGTCCTCAGGCTGTCTGCACAGTCCTGTATTCCATCTCACGCTTTTCTGTCAAAACAGCACTCTTGCCTTTCAGAGGAATCACATTTCGGCAGAGATGTATGATGCGGTCCATACATACATCAGAATCTCTATACTATTATATCACTGTCATTTAGCCTTATAATTGAAATGGCAGAACTTTACATCATATGGATGCTACTTGCCATCTATCACATCAACTCCCTGCACAGCTAGATTGGAACAGGTGACCACATAGCCTGGCTTTATTTTCAAATAAATGCTTGTTTATGCAAATCTAGGCTTTGAATATGCTTATGAAGAACAGGGAGAAGAAAAATATCGTCTGCTTCAAAGTCGCTGTAGAGATCCTCGCTGAATACCCTTTGCCTGACTTCATGTAGAGGCCACAGACCAGTAGATGGCAATCTCTTCCTGTCGCAGGAAGAGCAGTGTTTTAATGCAAGGGCACTTGCCGTGCGTCTTCCCTTTGCTTATTACAGTTTACTTGAAGGGCAAAAAGACCTGAAAATCGTAGGCAGCCTTTGTTAGGCTCAGAATGTCAGAATATAGCAAAGCAAAACTGAAGTTCTACTTTATGCAAATCCTAGTTACCAGTATCTGTGAAAAGGAAGCTAACCTAATGGAATGAATTTGTATTAATCTTTTTCATTTCTAAATACAGGACACTGGGTTATTTTACAGCATCGTTGTGCTTTTCCTCCTGTGTGCTGCTAATCTTTTAATGCATTCTTTAGAAAAATAAAATGGCTGTTTTCCCCATACCACACATTTCCTTTTTTTTTTTTTTTTCTAAATGTTTAAAAAGGGAAGACATAATGTGATCTTCAGCTGACTGAAAAAGGAGTCAAGGCACAAAAGAAAAGCATTTACTTGCTATAGTGACAAATCTGCCATGCTAGAGTAATGTGTCCAAGCGGCAGTGTGAGGATTTAGTTTAGCATTTGAATTGGAAAATGGATGGTATTAAGGCTATCGCTGTGTAATTTTTGTATGTTTTTTATTGCAGAAGAGAAGATTAATGCTGCTAATTTCAGTTATGTGAGAACTCTGAGCTGATAAAGGACCTAGATTTTTTTTTTCTTTTTTTTTTTTTTAAAAGCCAAATATTAATAGCAGAGAAAGGAATACTCCTATCCTGTGCTGGAAATAATTGTGTCCGTAATCTCACCATGTTGCTTTAAATGAGTCTGCATCATTTCATGCAGTATCATACTGCAGGCATTTGATCATCCATAAAATAATAATGGAATGAGAAAGAAGAAGGCTAAATTAATATCCTGGATATACTGCCAGTGGTAACAATATAAGAATGTTTGGGAATGTAGGATTTTCTGTACTATTCTTAAATGTTATTCTTGATATGCTGACAATCTGGTACCCTCTAAGAGTAAATTGCAGTCCTAATTTACCCTTTATGCTGGGTAGCAAAAAGGAATACCTTTACGAATAACATTCATTAGGGAATGAAATTAAATGTAACTTGGATCAGTGCCTTGTTCTATAGGATAAAAGATGAAGGGGAAACTATTATTCTAGCTATGCAAAATCTGGGTACTTGGAAGATAAGCAGTGCTCCCAGTGTGACACAGGAGACATGGAAGTTCATGTGACCATGCGTGTAAAAGCAGCTGAGGTAAGGGGAGATGACTTAAAGTGAGTATTAGTTCCAAGGCCAATTCATGCACTTAATTTTACTCTTTTGAAAGGATTTTCCTCTGATTATGTAGATGTAGCACATACAGATGATCTGTAAAATGTAGCACAGAAAGTTGTTATGAAAAACATTCATTATAACCAGACACTACACCATGTATAGCCTACTCCAGTTTATATGTACTCCTCCATTTTATAGGCAGTCAACTCTTTATGTAAGAAAACTAAAGGGGGAATAGTCCAGGCAGTGCTTATAACAACACTGTTTTTTGAGCAAATGGTAAATTATGAACACACCAGAGCAGTCTTATATTAAGGGGGAAAAGAAACAGAAAAGGAATAGAATAGAAAAGAAACAGAAAAGGAATAGAATAGAAAAGAAACAGGCTTATTTGGTGGGCAGAAGGAACTGATTTATGAGGAAAAATTATAAAATCTTTTATTTTCTGAATGATAAGTGATAGAAGTGGCTGTGTATATGCAAATTCTGAAACTGTAGGCTCATTAGCACTACAGAAATTGCTGGAATTACTTTTCATGATAGAAAGGAGTATCTTCTGCAGTTACATTAGATAGGAAAACAGAAATGGAAATCTTTTTTTCTGTAAAAACCTTTACATTGTAAAACAACTTGCAAAGGAAACAATACACTTCCACGGCTTGAAATAGATAACATTCATTAAATAATATAAAACAGGAATGTATAAACATTTTCCAGCTCCAGCTTTTGTAGTTAAGGGACAAAAAAGGTGCAAGTGCTATATGCAATTTCTTCTCATTCAGAGTGGGCTGAATGTGTGTTTACACTATGGTGGCAGAAAGAGAGAATTATTTTCAATGCTTACAGTTGCAGCCTAAGTTGCCTAGTTCCATGGCACACATTAGTTCCATGTGTTCTCTGTGCATGACAGGGATATATCTAGTGTGTGAGTAAAGGGACTCAAATAAGGCACTACATTAATCTCCCTTTAGACTCACCTTTTTATTTTTTTTTTTTTTTAATTGGTTATATTGAGAACCTGCACTCCTTTGAGGCCATAAAGTTATAGGTTGCACGTCATGATGTATCTGAATTTATGTCTGTCCAGAGACAGTCATATACTTTTTCTTCATTCAGAATCAATAAACAAGGCTACAATTCATAATTAACTTTTCTTCCTCAGCCGTTGGGGTGATTTTACACCATATTATGTTCATGAAAATGACTACAGAAGGTGCGAAGATTAGAAAGAAAAAGCTTTTTTTCTTCTACAGTTGTGATTTTTTTAAAAACTCTGATTCGTGTTCTTTTTCTCTCCTTTGATAAGCAGGGAGTGAGAAATTTGGGGCTCCTGTACTGGTTTCAGGGCTGACATTGGACTTAACTGCTGCAAGGATTTCATCAGCTGTCCTTGTTCCAAAATTTCTGAAATGCTACCTAAAATGAATCTTCTCTTTTCTGACAAAGAGCTAGGGATGGCACCACATGTCTTTCAGCTATGCTAATCACTTTTGGATTTCAGCACTGAGCAACAAAAATCTGCCCAGCAGGATAGAACTAGTCCTTGGATTGTTTCATTCCATCAGCCCTGTCACACATGCTGTGACATAAATGTTACCAGAGAACTTTCGAGGGGATTTTCTTTGCTGGAACATTAGGCCTGGAATAAAATATTTCCAACTATATTGTCATTAACGCCTTCAGGAGTATTCTCAGAACTGCATCTCCTCTTGGTTATATATCAAAACCACTTTTTATGAGACTGCCATCCAGTATAGGGATATTCTGGTGCGGCAAAATAAGCTAAGTTGGTTAGGTGGCATTGTTTCGCTGCAGAATTTTTTAAAGGTTAAGTATCTGCTAAAAGAGAACAAAAGGCTTTTAATATAGTATAGCAAGTAAAACAGCTACCATGCAAATTCAGCAGCGTTGGAGTGGTGTGCCTGAATTTTAGTACTTAACTGTACTTTCTGTTTGTGCTGTAGGAAATTATTTTAATTTTTTTGCTTTGTTTTGTTGGTTTTACTTGAATACTTTTCCAGACTCAGCAGCAGAGATCTAGTATAAACCATGGAGCTGATCCCAGTGGGAACTGAACTCTCAGAACCCAGCGTATTATGATCAAAATCTGGTTTCATGAGCAAAGAGGAAGTGTACCACAGGTATGTATACACATACATATATATAGAAAGCCAAAACCTGATTGTTAAATAACTGAAATATAAGAATCTAATCATTATTACAATAGCAACATAAAAACCAGTTAAAATTATTATACATGCACTTAATTTCTACAACAGTTCCTAACATACTCACCTATCTTCTGGTCCTGACATCAGTGTTCTTGTCCTTTTGTTTTATTCATCAGTTTATGCTGGTGGGGGGGAGTGGAGAGAGTTGCAATGAGTTGCCACCACCTGGGTTCTTTCACTGAGAGCAATACCATGCATGTACTAATAATCTCTTTTACTTCACTGATGGATCCACTTGGATCTTTTTATATGATAGCTAACATGCCTGTAAAACTTAGTTCTTTCTTTCCTTGTCTGCAAGTCCATGTTAATCCAAATTTACTATACTTGGTAACTTTACAAACTTTAGTTAGTGTTTCTTTTTACTTCTTGTTACCACTAAGCTCAGTTTTGGCCACCTCCAAGCCTGTATTTCTTTAATGGACTACTGAGGAGCTGCTAACAGCTGTGGGGCCTTGAAAGCCAATCTGTGCCCCATCTTTTTTCCTCCCATGCCTGTACTCCTACACACCACATTCTCTTTCTTCAAAGAAAAAAAAAGTTCTATTTACATGTCAGGCTTGTATTTTCTATACTACATTATTATGCTAGCTTTGTAAAATTATGGTGATATCACACAAAGATAAACAAAAGTGAAACAAATTACCCATATAGACCTAACAGTAATTAAGAGTATTGCTGTTACAGCTGAACCAAGTAAAATAGCTGCAAACAGGCCAGGAAAACTCAGATAGAGCAGGCCTGGCAAGCCTCAGTTCTGAGGCTGTGCAAATTCAGTACAAAGCTTATGGCTTGCTACTAACAACAGTAATAGTGTGTTACAGAGCTACATGGCTGTAGAAGAACAGGTGGCATTGAGCAGATTCTCTGCACTGATATTCCCTAATGTTGAGGCTGTAATCTTTTGTATTTGATTAGTTTAAGCCAACTTTCTGACAAATGACTGCACAGCTGATAACCTGATACACCCAGAACTTAAATAAAACAGGAAATAATGTCGTGGCAGATTGACAATGATAAAAGATGTCACCATACAGTGCATTTGCACTTGGTGGGAATACTGGGTGGTGTTTTTCTGTTCAGTGATAGGGAAGAGACATCCACAGCAGGTGTGTTCAAAGTAATTTATGGCAACTCAATTACAAGTGAAAATATTAAAATTAAGCTGGAATCTTCCACTTAGGGAGAAAAAGATCAGCTGCAGTGATCAGTAATTCTCTGCAGTTTATCTTGCATTGGATACTCACAGTTGGACAAAGAAGATGCTTATTATTTTGATTTGGCAGCATTTTGATTGTTAATCTTTGTTTCATGAAGTCTGATGTTCATGATCAGCTTACTTGCTCTTAGTTAGGACCTGTAGGGAAGGAAAACAAGGTCATATGTTAACCTTTGCACTCTGGGTAAAGAAAGCTGCAGTGGCAAGCAAGAAAGGGAGAGTTATGGCTCTGTAAGCTAAGGTTTTGTTTATGCTGGAGTAGAAATGCCCTTATTCTGGTTCTTGCTCCTAGCACAGCTGTTTTATGTTATATGGCAAATGTTCCTTGAGACCTGTGTTCTTATTCTTCCACCATTGATGAGTAAGCTAAACATTACACTGCAGAAACATGCATTCTCTCTTCCTCTTCTTCTTATCACCATGAAACATGCAATTGTTTCTTTTTTTTTTTTTTTTTTGCACAGCTTCAGTCAAGAGGGGCAGAGGATTGTCAGTATTTTCTCAAAGGTGAACTCCCTAACACTAAGACTGAGCCTTCCCATGGAAAGTGAGAAATGTTGTTGAAAGACCTTTTCCCCAGGCTTAATGGAGCAATGGAGCCTTTCCCCCCGCTTTTTAAAAAGTTCTCTTCAACAGTCTTTAAAACATTATTATTCTGTAAAAGTTGATATAATTCCCAGCTGTGTTTTAAACTAAATCCTGAATAAACTGATAACAGCATTTTGTCTGGGGTTAGTTTTTTGTTAGGAAAGCTCTTGGAACATGTGCAAGATGAGACCTTTAAGAAAACTTAGCTGAAAGAAACATAGTTACTGAAGTTTAAGTGTACTTATGTGTGTTGGTCAAATTATAGCAATTTTATTCCCAGCTAGAAGCCTAGTTCTTGGCATCTAAAGAAATTTAAACTCAAAATAACATGAGGTTTTACAGCAATTGAGCAGCTTTTTTAAAACATGAAGTCTCAAAGAAGACTGAGTTTATATAATAAAGTATTATGCCCCATTATGCAAAGCACCTCGTAACCTTAAAGAACATTTTCTCTATCACATATTGATAACAGAGACACACTTTTACAAGCAGCCAGGTAAAAGCAAAAAAATCAAAGTAGATGCCTTCTAGCAATTTTTATTCCCTGGTATGGGTACACTTACATGAAGAAATGGAAAAGAATTAGAGTAAACCAGTCTGTTCTAGCAAAGAAAATACAGGCTGCAGTGTGTTCCACTGCATTGCAGGTTAACTGAAGAGAAGCAATACAATCTCCTTGGGCAAAAATTAATGCACTAAGCTCTTTTTTTGAGAGGAAAAGTGTAGTGGATGTTGTGTGGGCAGTATGGGAAAGGGTAAGTGCAGGCTGAACATCAAGCTAAGAGGAATCTGTGAAAGGTAGAGACTGTTCTTTAGGAAACCTGAAAATAAGCATTTAAAAAGCATCTTGGTAAATGTAAGATTACCCTGCTGAAATAACAAGATGTGAAGATGTCTCTGTTTTCCTCTGCTTCATACATGAAGTAATCAACCAAAGCTAAAAAGATGGTTGCCTTGTACTTCAGGTGAGACTGTCAGACCAAGACAACAAAATGAAAAAGGTGTGCAACACTTGAAACCTGGGCATGTGTATTTTGCACTACACCAGTACTTCTCATAATGAAGAAAACATGATTATGACCTACACTGCACAACCGCATTGTGTGTTGGAGTGCTTTTCCAGGAAGACCTTCTAGCATTCTTCCAAAGCATGGGGCCTTACCTAAAGGGCCTTTTCCTAAAAGGCCTTTTCCTAAAAGGCCTTACCTAAAGGAGGCTTTCAAGAAATCTAAAGAGGCACTTTTTACAAGCACATGCAGTGACAGGACAAGGGGGAATGGCTTCAAGCTGAAAGAGAGTAGATTTAAGCATTAGGGAAACATTCTCTACTGCGAGAGTGGTGAAACATCAGAACAGATTGCCTATAGAAGCTGTCTGTTACTGCTCCATCTCTGTCAGTGTTCAAGGCCAGGTTGTATGGGGCTTTGAGCAACCTGGTCTAGTGGAAGGTGTCCCTGCCCATAGCAGGAGGGGTTGGAACTATATGTTCTTAAGGTCCTTTCCCACCATAAGCGTTCTGTGATTAAATGATTCTATGCATGCACCCATTCATTTGATTTTCATTCACGAAGGTGCAGATTTTCAATAGTATTCAGTGGTCTAAATCTTTGTAAATCTCATCAAGCACATATTTGCATTTTTGGCAGATAAATACTTTTGTAAATCTGGCTCCTGATTTATATCCAAACCACATACTGTCACTTTCTACATGTACAATATTTCTCAATTCTTATATTGTGGACTCTCACATCACTGCTGTCCCCTTGGGTTACCCATATGGAAGCAAAAAGGCAAGAACTGTTGAAGTGGCTTTGGAAGAATATCAGGTCAGTGAATCACAGATACTAGAAGCAGAGGAAAAGGTCCTTCAGGTTACCTAGTCTGACCTTTGCATTTTGAGTATTACTCGTACAGCATACCAACCTCTTAATCTAACCTTCTTTTGCTGGTTTGTGAGTCTAAATTGCTGAAGGTGGGACACACAACTACTTCCAAGTGAAATTTTAATAGGAAAAAATAGGTATGGAAAAGAGTGCAGAAGTTTGCAACTTCAACTTAGCAGTTCTTATTATCCTGTTCTAGACATGTGGTTTTGATTAGCAATACGAAAGTTACAATGTTGTTACAAACATGAGTGTACTACTTCGCTTACAGTATGCCCAGGCTTTTTTGTTTGTAAATAAAGAAATCTTATGGAGTCTCTGGACTGATTAAGACTCTGAAGGATGATGTAGTATAGTGTAGACAGGACAAGGTGCCTGTGATGTAACAAGTCTCTTGTGTAAAAGGGAGTTGCCATTAATTTTTTCTAGTTCTTAAGACATCATCAGATTCTATGTTACCCCCAGTGCTGAATTACAGGAAAGAATGGAGGTAAGGGAGGAAGCTAGCAATCCTTAAAAACATGCATATCCAGATTTAAAAACACGCATATCCAGATTTATTTATTATTATTTATTTATTAGTTATGGGTAGTGTGATTTACAGGCTTAAGGCCAGAAAGGCATTATGATAATCTTTTAGTCTGACCTCATGAGTAAAACAGACCACAGAATTTCATTCAGTGATTCTTTCAGTGGGGAGAATTATTCTTCCCAGCTATATAAATGAATTCCTTTCCTTCATTCATTTTGAAAACCTTGAAAATATTTATAGATTGTGATCTTAACCTTCCTTGTTTGAAGGCCTTTGCTTTTCAACAGTATATAGAATTATGCTGTCTGATGACTTTCATATTGTTCTATTCTCCTGTCTTTATATTATCTGTAAGAGGTCTTCAGGAAGTGCAAGATTCATCAAACTAATGAGAGTAAGGTTTTTTTTCTTACTTCAGTAAATGTATTTATTTTTCTATAGTTAAGATATGAAAATAAAAAATAATGCAGTATAAATGCCGATTTTTGTAATTTAAAAAAGACAAATGACAGAATTCAAAAAGGGTGAAGAGCTTATGTGGTTCTTCAGAAGTAATGGGTGAATGTTGTGAAATTTTATGTAATAATATTTTATTCACATCCAGGAAATCCTAAAAAGGCAATGGAAAGCCAGGTACAATAATAACATAACCTCCTCTTTGGAAAAAAAACCCCAATAATCCAGCAGCATTCAAGAAAAAACAGGATTTTAGGAGTTATTTTCATGTTTACTCATGTGCATTTCTTTCTTGAAAACATATTCCAAATTTATAATAAGTATTATTCTTTATTCATACTGCTAACTGTTTAGTTGCTATCCTACAAAAGTCAGTTTTCTTTATTCTGTGTTCTCTCCTCTCACTCAACTCATCAAGTCTTCAAGTGAGAGCAGAAATTCTCTGGGACATGAACCAAATCTTTATAGCCATACACAAACTATAAAGTGTCTAGCACGCTCTGTATATGCATTTAAATAAAGTTTCTTGAAAGGAGAATGCTATGGCTTGTATAGTTGTTGCCAAACTCTATTCGTTTCCAGACAGCTAAAATTCTTTAAGAGGCAGATACACATTTTACATAGACAAAGACAAACCCCCATATCTCTAAGGCTTGCCCCTAATGACTGGTCTTAATCCATAAATTCAGGTAACAGAATCTTTATCAGTTCAGGATTTTGAATTATTTTTATAATATTTATAATAAATTTTAATGTTTATAACCTAAATTAGAATTTTCAATTGTTATAATGAGTCATTATGGTAGTTTATAATTGTCTCTGCAGGAGACTGTAGAAACATGGCTTTTTTGTAAGAAAATGTGTTTGTTTTTATTTTGAATGCATACAAATGTCCACAAGAGCCTATAATGAGTCATTCAAGGTAGTACTAACATGTGACTTAGTAAAGGAATGAACAAAATCATCTGCTTTTTTCCCCAAAAAAAGTTGAATTCCTAAATTTATGAAGAAATAGTTTCACGGGTTTTAATTTCAACTATCCAGAGAGCTGTTGCACTTGTTATTTTCGAGCTAATGCAAGTACAAGAACGTTGTGTTTGAATGCCACTGGAGAAGTGAGCTGAAATGAGCAACCTACCTTGATCTCCACGCTGGAAAGCTGCCTAAATGTCATTGAAATCAGAGACACAGTGCTGAAACACAGACCATTTTATTGGAATATGTGATTTGAGTAGGTACTCAGGCGCATATCATGTCTGTCAAAAACCCACAAAACAAGATATTCAAGCTATCCTTACTTTATACTTATAACTTACCTATACTTCATATAGGTATATATATACATTTTGTTTCTATCTATATACATTTTGTTTCTATAACGTATTTGTTTCTATCACAAGTTTCCCATCCTACAAACAATATACCTTTTTGCTTATTTTTACCTCTCTGCATATACCTCTTTCTATACTGCTAGTAGCTGATAAAGATTATGTTAAAGGAAGAGGCCATAGAGAAGTCAAGTCATGTTCAGCATGTGGCCAAGCGTGCAGTGGGAGTCAGGAAAACCCAGGAGGGCGGAGTGAAGGTTGTGGTGTAGGGTACCCAGTTGTACCCAGTTCATTCAGCCTTGAGGGGCCTCAGCCCTGAGGAGCATGATTTGGGGATGTTATTTGATGTGAAGCTCAATATGAGCTGGCAGAAAGCCTATGCAGGGTTTTATCAAAGAGACCATAACCACAGGTCAAGGGAGTTGGTTCTCCCCCTCAGCTCTCATGAGACCCCACCTGCAGTATTGCTTCAGCTCTGAGGCCCCCAACACTAGAATAACATAGACCTGCTTGAGTGAGTCCAGAGAAGGGCCATGATGATGCTCAGAAGGTTGAAGCACCTCTGCTATGAAGACAAACTTAAAAAATTGTGCTTGTTCAGTCTGGAGAAGGCTCCAGGAAGACCAAACAGCCTTCCAGTACCTGAAGGGAGTCTACAAGAAATCTGGAGAGGAACTTTTTACAAATGCTTGAAATGACAGAACAAGGAGGAATGGCTTCAAGCTGAAAGACAGTAGATTCAGATGTTAGGAAAAAGTTCTTTATTGTGAGAGTGGTGAGACACTGGAACAGGTTGCCCAAAGAAATTGTGGCTGCCCCATCACTGTCACGTGTTCGAGGCCAGGTTGGATGGGGCTTTGAGCAACCTGGTCTAGTGGAAAGTCTCCCTTCCCACGGCAGGGGTGTTGTAACTAGATATCTTTAAGGTTGCTTCCAACCAAAGCTGTTCTATGATTCTATGATAATTCTGCTTTGTTTTGAAATGAAGAGAACTGGTCTTCACCTCTCTTAGAGAAGCTGCAATACAGAATTAGATGTTGATGCTTCTTCTGGAAGGCAACATTGCCTGTGTCTGCAATACATGCCAACAGCAGAAGAACCATGAGGAAGCAGCTGGTGGTTTACCAACCAGTTCACAGAGCTGAGAGCCCTGGAGGATCCAGGGAGAAATCTCACAGCAGTGTTTTGAGGTTCTGCCAGCAGATGGTGATAAAACACGAAGCAGAAGAGGAAAAAAATCTTGACACATTTGATCTGATTATAAGGCAGCAGCCATTCTTCCTTCCTCCTGTCTCATTCTTTCTCATGTTCTGGGCCATCTAGTGCATTTTCAGGAAGGCAGTCTGGGAACCTCATAGAGTTTAATTTTGTAACATTTTGAGCCTATGAAGTGTTATTGCAGACTGCTGAAGACCTATAGTAAGATTATTAGTGAAGGTGAGAGGAGTGCTGGAGGTGGAAGGGAAACAGGGTAGTGGAAGGAACTTGGGGTTGAAAAAACCACAGGGAATTCAATTCAAGCTGTAGGGAATAGTAAACTGCAAAATAGTTTAGGATAAGGGAATTAGGGAAAATGGGGAGAAGGGAGTTGATCTTGCTATTTGCACAATGCACCACTTGCTTGGCAAATTATTTAGAACACTGTAAAATGTTTGCAGTGCTATCAAATTACAGTCACAAACTCATTTATTTTCTTACCTTTTTTGCATTCAGGTGCATTTCTAATGAACAAAGATAGAAAAAAGATTAGAGCAAAAATACCCATGTTCGTGCCTTTTAGTGTCTGATGAGCATTTACCATTTTCTCTTATTTTTTTTTTGTGAATGTCCTCTTTAGATTTGCTTACCTGACATTTTTATGCATTTATAAACCACTGTAGAACGCATGTATATTAATACTGGTTTCTAAGACATTTGGATCATGTTTCGGATGTTGCTTATAACCTCCAATAAGCATCCAGTTTTTGTAAGAAGATACAATACAGAGATAATGCAGACCAAGAGCTTTAGCTAACAGTCTTCTGAAAAGCCCATAGGATTAAAAAAAGAAAATAAATTGCCTTTGTAAATTTTACGTTTTGGCTGAAACCCAGGCTAGCAGTTTCAAAGAAACAAAGAGAGGTTTAATATGTTTGAGATTTATATTGTGGTGGATACAATTGCATAATTTGCTAGACATTTCTACATAATGGTGCTATAATTCCTGTTGTTAAAATTTGCTGTTGAGTTTAGCCATCATTATAACTAAATTCTCCTGCAGACTGTAACAGCAGGAAACACTGGAACAATGTATTAGTCACAACAAATTAAATTAGCAAATAGTTTCCAAGATTCTGAGACACTAAAGATAGAAAAGATGAGCCAGTTTAGGTTTCTGCTGATACAAGGTTATCTCCTGCTGTGCTTGAGCTCTAAGGTCTGAAGATGCATGTGGCCAGCTAATTCTTTCAGTTCTGCTCACTTGTGGTCTACTTCCCAGGTAGATAGAAGACTAGGGATTCTGAACTGGAAAATAGTATTCTAGCACTGGAAAGTCAAAGCCATCTTAATAGTGATTAATCTCCAGTTCGAGTTTAAAAAAGTGCCTGCAGATGAGAATGCTCATGTCCGCTTTGAACTTCATTATTTATTTATTATCAAAAGCTGTTCAGGTCACAACTACCAAGAACAACTCCGGTGTAAGAAAGATAATCAGGCTTTTCTAATCCAGTCCAAGAAACGTGCTACTGAACAGCTTTAAAAGCTGATCTTCAGCAATGGACATGCAAAGTCAGTAGCAGTTTTGGACAAAATAATCTTACAAAATAAAGTTTAATTTCACTTGGTAGAGTAGTCAAGTAAAAAAGTTATCACATTCATAGTATTTTACCTTAAATTAAACCGAAATTTTGTTTTCTCTAGTGCATTTTAAGTGTATTTCTTCTTTTGTATCTTGTGGATGGAAACATACCCTCTAATCTTTCACATGATTTCAGAAGGAAAAGTGAACAAGTTCAATTAGTGTTGGAAAATCCCTGGACACATAAAGAGGATTCAGATCAGTTGCTGATTTTTCTTCCTTCTATTTATTTATTTATTTATTTATTTTAAGTCTACAAATTATGCTATTACTATGAAGGAACAGTTTGATATTTATAAGATTTTCAGAAAGATAAATATATGAATTAGATA
>JBCJKH010043812.1:0-13161 GCA_039877255.1 Loriculus beryllinus
TACACATTGAAGCTTATAATGTAATGCAACCTGCAGATGTGCCTCATGACATAGAATAGTCTACCATCTCTACCTGGTGTCACTTTTCCTGTTATCCGTTTCTTCTGGCTTTAAAGCTATGCATTTTGCCAGCTACTGAGAAAATCTAGTGAGTACTCGGTGTAGCAGAGACAGTGGTAGCTAAGCTGCTCTTTCTCCTGCTTTCATGTTACAGCATATGGCAGAAAATCAGATGCTGAGAGCTAATAAACATTTAGAGCCAAACTGACTTATTTTCAAGTGTCTTGTATATTTCATATAATCTATTGATTATATTAAATTACAATATTAATAACATACTAATATTCTGTTTAATATTAAATAGTAGCTTCCCTTATTTAGAGAGAAGAATATAGAAATAATTGGGATGATATTAAATTATGATACACTGGTCTTCATTTACACTGGGTTATCAGTAGGCTCTGCAAGGCTGTGACAGCTAATAGGTGTGTGCCCTCATGATGTTCTCAGTGTGCTAATAACTGTGTCTTCATTTAATGCAGCAGGTGCCACAAGAATCCCTACGGACCGCTGTTGCTACATATATGTATAGTATGTAGCAACATATATGTATAATATAAAGCTCTCTCATCTGCCAAACTACTTATAGTCTAAATTGACTAATCAAAATAAGGTTGCTGTGAAGTATAAATCAATATGAAACTTCTCCAATAAAACAAAAAATCACTCCCACCAAATTAAAATTTTATTGGAAGTTTGAGATTTTGCAATATGTTTATTACAGCAAAAGATGATGCAAGAGAACACAATTGTAATGTTTGTCCAAGTCCATGAAATCTATAAAAACGTGACTCAGAACTTTTTATTTATTTATTTATTTATTTATTTATTTATTTATTTATTATTTTAATAGCCACACTAGTACAGCATGATAAGGTAATTAAGTAGCAGGGACAATAGTATGTAAGAGAAAGGGTTCTCTTTTGATTCCTATACAGGAAGTAACATAGCATATGAAACATCCTTATCACCCATACTAGTTGCCTACTATTATTTCCAAGCCATCCATCTTTATCTCTTGTTATAGTTTCAGACTTATTCATGTTCAGCAATACTGTGTCCAACATTTTACTCTAAAAGATTTTAAGAGAAATGATTGCATTCTGGTGTGTAGTGTTTAAGACCCCTGTGAAGTGTGAATTTGCTCTCATCTCAATCTGACATCTTAACTCCAGCTCTTTTGATTCAGAAGATGAGAAAATGGTTTGCAACATTGCCTTACTAAAGGCAGTGGAAAGGAAAAGGTTTTACTTAAGGTCATTATTTACTGTGAATATGACTGTGATCAGGAGTGAGTCATGGTGGTAATTTTTAAAACTGGATAGCTAGATGGAAAGTCACATAGTTTTGGAGAGTAGCCTGCTATCAGTCCCTGAAATGAGGTGAAGTACATACCTTGCCCTTTTTACCTTAACATTATTTCTGGACCAATGACAATTAGCCACACAGTAAGTACAGACGCAAACCTAAGTTCTCATCATGTTACGTGAGAATATCAGACAGCGGCAGAGCTAGCTGTCAGTCTGCACTTCAGAATTCTTGCTCCATGACTTCAGTGGAAATGGGCATGTTTTAAGTGCCGTATAGTTTTCTGATTTCTCTTAAGTAGTTTGGACTAATCCAGTGCCACTGAAGCTGAATAATTTAATTGCTAAACTGTGCCTCTAGGATAGCACTCACTTCCCCGCTATGCCCAATGATTACACATATAACAGAGACTAACAGACATTTAGACTTCTCCTCTATTTTGCCAAGTTCTCCCAACTATAAACTGGATTAAGCTCTATCAGCTGTAAAAATGATTAGGGGATTGGCTTTCAGCACTTTTAGAACATGAATATGATCTTTTAAGGACTTTTTAACAATCCCCACTTAGAGCATTTTTCTCGTCCCTTCGTCTGTATTGCAGGTAAGCAAGCCAGACTGAAGCTTAAGAGTGATTCTCAGTTTCTAGTCAGAGTTATCAAAATTTGCATTTCTCAGGTGGGAATTTGGATATATGCCTTTCAAAACCAAAGTTGGTCTGATGTTTCAGGTTGTTTTCTACAGCCAGAAATATTTTGTGTATGTATCACACAAATGACCAATCGTATTATGAAGCATGGTCACTTCCATCCTACATGATTCCTCAGTGGAAAATAAGTACTTGGAAATCTGGTTTCATTCTTGAGCAAAACTTTTGTACTAGTAGCCCAATCTTGTCAGTCCCCCAATCAATTTGCCAGCTAAAGAAAGGTTTCCGTATTCAGTTATTCATTAGACACAGCATGAAAACCATAGAGGTTTCCTTTGGTCAGTCACCTTAGTAAATCCCTGAGCATAGACTAGATTTGTTTTACTGATGAAACTTTGCCCCAAAACACTGTGTACAGAGCATATGTTTTGAATTTTCCATATATGTATCGTAATAAAATGTTCTTTCGTTCTTAATCAAAACACGTACTAGTACATGTACTAGTTAGGACATTTCTTAGCCAGCTTAGGAGTTGATTTATATTTAGGTAAATGTTCCTTTCTCTAGGAAATCCAACTCAATTCTAAAGAGGCAAGCATCACTGCATTCTTCAGATAGTGTGCATGACAGAAATATCAGAAATGTGTAGCATTATTTAGGAACGCGTACATCCACCGACTATGTGTGCTTTCTATGCCTGAATAATCTAAACCAGAATATAAAATATAAAATGTTCCTCGCTATTATCCCCACAGTGCTTGTGTAACATAATGTCTTTTTGAATCTTTGCCACTGTAGGAACAGTTTCTTTGTCCTCATTCATCCTGGGGTTGATAGAGCTACCTTTGAATGCTGGGATTCAACATATATCTACTTTAGTGTCTGGCTTTCTTTGGCTGCTACCCACAGCTGGCAGAAATTGGTGATTAGAAGGAATGACCAAGTTTATATGTGACTACTGACTCAGTCCTTTCAAAGAAACTGGGCTTCATTGGGAAAACTGAAGTAAAAACCAAGGGCTGTAAACAGGCATCTCTAAATCCCAAAGGAAAGAGCTATTAGAGCGTAAGTCCTTAACTAAGGACACTGACTTGCTTTGTCATGAGGCTGATTGGTTAACAAGTTTCTTCAGCTTCTGTGTATCATTAATTGGCATTTGCACTGGGCTAAGTTTGGAGAGGAAGGTGTAGTTATGTCATTAGTGTTGTGGATTGGTGTATAGTAAACATAAGATGATTTCCCAGTTCTTCCACAGACAACCTATGATATAAATGACATGTTATTCTATTTCTTTGCATCCTAATTCCTCAAATAGGGGCCAATAATACTAAAATTTTGCAAAGCCCAGTTCTATGTTTTTAATATATAGAGATATTATGATGATAAAGCATAGTAAGTAAACAGACACTGCAAATATTTTCCTTATAAAGAAATATCCACTGAATGTATATGTTGTTCATATAACAGTGAATCTTCATGATTTCAGCAGTTGGCAGTTTGGTAGTAAAGCCATCAGGCCTACAATATGGGCAGACGCCTCTATAGCTATTTAAATTGACCTGATGACTCCTGCTTCTAAAAATAATCTAGAAACAGAGTGCAGAAGGTGAACCGTATGCTGAAGAAGTAGCTCATCTATGATTTTGGTTTTTGCATTTGCCACACTGTCTCCCTTTTCTGTTTCAGCTCCCACAGTCTACAGCTAGAAGTGGTAATGAACAAAATGCTTTGCCAGGTGAACTGAAGACAGAGTTAGCCTAATGTTGGTTGTGGCCTATTTAAAATGCTGGCTGAATTCAACCCTTCCCTACCACTCCATATGCCTAAGAGAACAGTTTTACTTACACTATGGAAAAGTAGTATTTTTTAAGCACTTGTCCAAACAGAGATGTGACTGCAAGCGATGTTGTGGGCAACAGCATGTTGTACCCTTTCATGAGTGCTTATAATAATGGTACTTTTTGTTCTTGCCATGGCTTTTGGCAGAAGATTTGCCTTTTTGAGGATGAAAATAACTACAACAACAGTATTTGTTTGACACTGATGTGAGCTGTGGGCTTATGCATGTACCTCAGCGTGAGAAACTATCTTACCTCTGAGAAGCGCATGTATATTAGCACAGCATGGGAGGCCTGCTATGAACATAAATCTAAGTGGATTTGAGATTTTATAAACTTGCAAGATGCTGCAGCATCTCTAATGAGTTCACCCCTTCCCTCTGTTAATGCTCATTTTTTGTAAGCTGGTTATGCATGCCAGGCTGCGATCTGAAGTCTCTTCTGTGTTCTTGCTCCCCCCTAGCTGTTGTCTAAGACTGTATTTCACCCTTCAAGGGGCTCCCATAGCCTCAGTCTCTTTTCCCATAGTGTTAAAGATAGTAGGTATGAGGAACCACAACCTCCCTGAGAGCAGGCAGAAAGGTAGGATGACTGGGGTTAGCGGGCAGGGCAGATAACCCAAGGGTTTTTTAGCTAGCACACCAGAGTTTGGGAGAACACTTCAATTCTGATTACTGGAGGCGTCTGTGGAAAGGCTGTGCATAGTAGATGTTTTCATCATCCTACAGTAGCTTGGTGATGTATCAGAGCTAGAGTTATACACTTTCTGAAGCTGCCATGTAGGATGATAGGCTTCCTAGTAAACTTAGATAGAAAAGAATCTTCTTCCTGAGGGTGGCTGGGAGGACATTATGTAAATGGAAGTCAAGAGGAATCATCATGGGAGTAGGCTAAAACAGAGGGACCAGACAGGGCATGAACTCTGTAGAATTAAAATTCATACCCAATTACTCTGAAAATGCTCTTTGAAGCATGCATTGCCTGTAATTCCTATGTTAAAAACTATGGAGGTTCTTTTCAGTCTCACTGTGCTGGTATCAGAAAAATCAAATCCAGTATTCAGATCAAAAATCCCTGTTTCTTAGTCTGGCTGAGAAAGCAGCAAAAGAAGACATCTTGCAATTCAGAATAATATTGAGAGATTGTATGAGAGTGTGTTCAGTCAACAGGCACTCGGCCTGGAGTGAATAAAACAAGTTAAAGTTCACTAGAGTTGTGAAGGGACTTCTGATGCTGTTGACAGTTGTTTTCAAGCACTTATAAACAAAGGTGTAAATCCCATTGTTGTGTGATGTGACAGAAATTTTAATTGATATCTGAGCATCAATGTATAGGCTCTAAGGCTCTAAGGAACAGTACAACAGGCTGTAACTGAATCTTCACACAGCTAAGCTTTCAATTATTATGCAAATATGAAGTGTTTCAAAGATCTGTGTATGATCTCAAAGTACTGAAATCGTGTGGCTGAGCAGAGCAAAAGGTCTCTGCTTTGGCCTGACAGGCTAATGGAGTGAAACTTCAGTGATCTTCACCAAGACGTGTATAGATTAAAAGCTTCCTACTGTTCTCCCTGCTGAAGGCAAGCCAGGAACAACAGAGGAAGGCACAGTGCTGATGTCATTGTCTGGAGCTGTTGGGACCACATTCATCAAACTAGACATGCCATAGAGGCTAAATAACGGGTTGCAAATACTGAGGACTTTAAATCTTAAAAGCTTCATTCTGTTTTGATAGCTTTAAAAATCCACTTAAACCAACAGGAACCTAGAGAAAATCCTCTATGCTGACTATGCTTGCACCTGTGCTACTGGTTTTTAGTAGCATAAAAAAAGTAGTGAATTCATGCACTGGGAATGCATGGAGACAAGAGATTTCTAGTCATAGCCATGCTAGTACCAGAGGTAGTAAATTTACTTGAAAACAAGTATTTCTACTGGGCATGAGACATACAGAACAGCATCCTAGAACTCCAATATAAAGTACAGGCAAAGCTTTAGGGACATTTTGCTGTGGAAATGGAGAGCTATCTCATCTTTCAATTCAAGTGGCATGTGGGACAGTCAGTAAATGTGGTTCTTTCAGACAGTACAGGAGTAATGTCTCTAGCAGTTATAAGCTGTTAATGAAATACAGTTTTTATTTTCCTTCTCTTGTCCCTTTAGGTTGTGAAAAGTACCTTAGAATAGTAGTGTAGTTTGTGATTCATATTGAGGGAAGACTGGCTAGAATGAGCAATAAAAATGAAGATGACTGCATGTTTAACAATATGAAGTTCTCTAAAACGGCAACATTATTAAAAAAACTTTAAAGCTTGCCTAAGTGAGCATAAGAAGCACATTCTTAAAGCCACATTTATGGAACAAGTGCTGCATAATGCACAACAACAGTGATTATTCTGTGTGAGATCATTTTTATTAGTGTCATTATAATGCTCTGAGATAACTGACTCTAACAGTTTAATCTTACAAATCAGACATATTCTGGCTACTGTGATGGAAATCTCCAGCCACCCATCAAAACAGCTTAGAACTGCCAGAATAAATAGCAATTGTGAAATATCATTCCTTAAATTTAATTAGGTGTTGGATTCTTGTGGGAGCTTTGCAGAATACTAATACACAATTTACAGAAAAATAAAGTAATTTTTCAGCTTCTGACATCACCGAATGATATTGCTGCTGTACCTTCTAAAAAGAATTGGAAATGCAGCATCAATTGATAGGAGAGAGATTGCTTTCTTTACTTTAATTTTTCCTCCCCAGAAACTTCTTCAGGACATAGGGAGTATTTCTAAAGAACTCTCGACTTCTTTTACCCTCAAAATGTCCCAAATTGCAAAAACCTAATTTTAAAAAATTGATGCACTCAGAGGGCTTCTATAATACCATCCTTCTGTGGATTCTAAGTAGCATCAGACATTGGAGAGCTGGATTTATTGGAGAATCACAAGAAAATGTAAGAGGGGGCAGTTGCTCCACTGTGCAGCCCACAAATCAACCCCATGGGTGCTTTCAGCCTTAGCCCATCTATCAGGCCAAATACATGTGTTTTTTCAGAAGCTTAGCATAAGTGTTTCCAGAGAAATTCAAGCAAGTGTGAAGTTTCCTAGCCAAGATGTGTTGCTGCTCTCTGAATTTACAATTCTGAGAAAGTATTCTGATTAAATGGAAAAACAAACAGATTCACCCAGTCGTAGCCCCTTCTTATTTGCACACAGACATCTGGCATAGGAAGCTTTTACAAGCAAAGTTGGAGAATGTGAAACTCTAATGCTAATACTTGCCCTCTGTCTGAAGGACTCTCAAGAATCCTTTTGTCCATTATTTGGTAAAAATCATTAAAAACTGTCAGTATGTTTTGGCTGAGTTTGAAACTGATTCAATCCATTTTGAGCTATTTTTTAGTGGTTTCATTATCCAAATTTGTATGCATCTTTTGAGCTCAGGAAATGTTGGCACCAGTGCAGTGTTCTTAGTTTCAAAAGTATTAAAACATCTTTCCCTCTCACTAGGATTATCCACTTATTACACCATACAAAAGGAAGCAAAAGCTCGTCATTCTGCTGCCAAATTTTATTCTCATAATAATAACAAAAAGCAACCCAAACCAATCAATAAAAAATAGGTCTTTTTTTTCCTTTTCTTACTAGCATATGTTCATCTAGTTAGAAAAGGTTTACAAGGCTTTCTTCTACAAAGTCTCTCAGTGCCAAAAGTTAGTTCCTATTTCAAATCTTCTTAAAGGCATATCAAATCAGAAGGAATGATTATAGCTGATGATAAACACAACAGAAATATTAGATATAATGATGAATGTTTGAGTACTTACAACATTTTGACCTTTTGCTGGAACCTCATCTGTTTGTGGGATATCATCTGGTGGGACACCTTTAACAGGACAGGAAAAATGCTCAGAGTATTACATTGGTAGACTAATGAGAAATGTGCTTAAAATTAAAGATTAAATTAACTAAAAATAAAATATACCTATGCCATTAAGAGATGTACAAAAATCTGTGTCATGTTACAAGAAATATAGAACATGATATTTACTGAGCTACAAGGCTTCAGATTTTTCGTATAGCTCTGAGGATTTTTGTACTCCTGATATCTGTACCATTCAGATTGATCAATTGATCTTATGTCTTCTGAAATTTCATTCCCACATGTGTTCTTCGTCTTTTATTGTTTTATGATGTGTTTCTTTATCTCTTCTCATTTCTAATACATCCGTGCTCTGTATTTTCTCTTTTTTGCTATGACCATACTACTTAAAAAAACCTGAACTCACAAATAAAGTGTAGATTACATCATGATTTTATATGATGACTCCAATATTTGCATCACTGAAATCTGACTATCTTCACACTCTGTATCTAGAAGAGGACTACAGAGTCTTCTTCAAATATAAGGATTTTTTGCATTTTTTTTTATGAAGACACATAATAAGTCACTAAACAATTGACTCCTAATATTCAGATGTTGAGTTGAAATAATCTAGTTAAGACTGACCTAGTGGGTACAAAGTAGTATTTCTGAGTGGACATGAGTCAGTTTGGCAATAATATGCTCATTTTAAGTCATGTTTCCATAAGGAATGGTAAAAAAGTCATTTTTCATTAAATTTTAAATCTTGAAGGGAACAAACATCTGGAAAATTTTCAGAAAGTGTAATATCGAGGTGTGGGCATTGCTAGAACCAAATTATCTCAGCAGTTAAGAAAATTGTAGAATCATACAATACTCTGGGTTGGAAGGGACCTTCAAAGGTCATCTAGTCTGACCTCTCTACAATGAGCCGGGACATCTTCAACAAGACCTGGTTGCCTAAAAGCACATCCAGCCTGGCCTTGAACGTTTCTAGGGATGGCGCGTCTGCCACATATCTGGGCAACCTATGCCAGTGTTTTAAGACCAGCATTGTAAAAAAATTTTTCTTAATATCCAGCCTGGATCTACCCTCTTTTAGTTTAAAACCATTGCCTCTTACCCTATTGCAACAGTCCCCGTAAAAAAGTCTCTCCCCATCTTTCTTATAGTCCCCTTCAGTCAGATTTCAATCAGAAATTTATGCTAATGGTTTTCTCTATATCTTTCTTAATATTTTCCAATCTAGCTGTAATATTTATCAGTATATTCAACATTCCTCTTTCAAATAGAGCTATACCACATACTCATAATTTCCACAAGAATGGCTATCCATCCTGATTGATACCATCACCAACAGCAATAAATACATAGCAAAGGGGAAAAGATTGTTTCCCTTCAAATATGCTAACTTTTAGCCATCTGTGATTTGCCAGATTTATAACTAAGAGTCCTTAAGTTGTCCTTTTGGGTTTAAATGGCCTCTAGCTTGCCTGTAATGATTTGTTCTTTATGTGAATCAATGTACTTGCATTTTGAAGCAACATAATATTTTTACATGCACATTGTCTTGAGGGAATAAATTCTATCATTTTGACACTTGTTGTTGCCTATTTTACACTTTGACTGCTGATAATTTGTTTTCACAGAATCATAGAATGAGTTCGAAGGGACCTTAAAGATCACCTAGTTCCAACCCTGCTGCCTTGGGCAGGGACACCTTCGGTTAGACCAGGTTGCTCAAAGCCCCATTCAGCCTGGTCTTGAACACTTCCAAGGATTTGATAGCTTTTAGTTTCCATGCCATGCAGAACAAGGAAAGACAGTTTTCTGTTCTTGCTTTCTGTGTTCTCTGAGGTTTTATGGATCTCTCATATCCTTGCCCCAGGTGTCTCTTTTCTTGGCTGAAGAGACCACTTTATTGATTCACTCTTTTCACTGCAGTTTTCCAGACTTTTCATCACTCTCATTTTCTTTCTCTGAAACATTTTCAATTCTGCCTCGACATTTTTGAGATGTGGAGAGCAGTACCCTGTAGTTAAGACAGGGCTGTACTCTGGACTCAGTCATACAATGAAACTGGGTCTTTATTCATTCTGTGCCTTTCCCTGTAACTCCTACTACTTGGACTACTTCCATGGCAGCTATTGAACTATTCAGTTCAATATTATTATAGCTCAATATATATATTATTATTATATATATATATAATATATATTATTATAGCTCAAATATTTTTTCCTGAATAGTAATCTCTAATTCAGAGCCCATCACCAAATATGCACGTGTCTGTACGTATGTACAGTCTGTATAAATAACAGCTACTCTGTTATTTATGATATATTTCATACTTTTTTCTCTGTATATTTCTATGCATTCATTATCACTGATTTCCCTAACTTGTTTTATTCCTGTTATCACATACATATACTAATTTATTCAAATGTTGAGTAAATGGAGATTTAAAAGGAACATTTTATTATTTAAAAATAGCTTGCACTGAATTGTCTTCTTACTTTACCCAGCACCAAGTGACTTCTACCATGAGATGAGAATAACTTTTAACATTTTTATTATTTCCGTTTCATCTACTTTTTTTTAGAAACTGTAATCAAATTATTTAAATGCCAGCTCACTGATCAAATGTTTGTTCGAAGCAGCACAAAGGGAAATACATGAAATTACTTCTAGACTTTTTGATAGGAGTTTTGATTACTTGGTTGTGTGCTTAGCACAAAGAAGAAAAGGGCATGTAAGGCTAAAATTCCATGTAGCATTAGTGCCACAAAACAACTTGAAGGAAATCCTGCATCCACTCATTAAAAATACGTGGACATTTTCCATGCTAATAAATGTTCTTAGGGACATCAGAGAATTCATGGAAAAAAAAGTTAATTCATGATGAATATAAAATAAAATTATTACTGTGCCAAAGTGTTTATCACATTGTAAGGTAAATTTACAGCTGTATCTGTATATGTAGCTATGTGTATATTGCAACATATTAATTATGTACAAAAAGATAGAAACTGTTTAGTGAAGTGATTAATTATGTACAAAAAGATAGAAACTGTTTAGTGAAGTGAACCAACAGGGGAGTTTATCTGTGGCACAGCTGAGATGGGGAGACCTATGTGTTGAACAAGGGAAGAGTGTAGTCTGCAGTATGCTAGAAGCAAGAAATTCCTGTTTCACTTTTGGTACTCATCCTGACATAGAGCCATGAAGCAGAAGTGTCCCAGAACAGCCCTGCCATGAAACAAAAGAGATAGTTTCTTGTAGCGGAACAGATACAGGATCATTAGAGTGCTGAAAATGTCATGTGTTTAGGTTAGAAAATGTGCACATTCCCCCGGATCAGCTATGGTATTCAGTAGGAGTGCTGAAACAGCTGAAACAAGGACGATTTATGAGGTCCAAGCTGCTACCCAGAGACACGTGGAATTATTCCGAGGTGTTGCTCTCCAGTAAAGTGTGGGTGTTTTGTAGTTAGTTGGGAAAGCAGGTGTCTAGCTGGAGGTCTGGCAAATTTTATTAATCTCAGCAGTTTTGTAAAGCTCATTACTGGTGATGTATCTTTATGAAGCTAGTGCCTTTCAACTCTTCCTAATTTGGTCTTGAATGTTCACTTCAGTGTTACCAATTTAATCTCATACATTTTACCTTGCTGAAATCTTTCAGACAGGCTTCATTTGAAGTGTAGGTAGGATGTGGCTTACAAGGAGCTGCAATTAATGTTTCCTTTTAAAATCAGGTTGTTAAAAGTAAGTTGGATGTGTTTTTCGAAGAAACCAACGACTATTTTCTTTTGGCCATGTTCCAGAAGAATACATTTGACACACAAAGAACTTTTATTAAATAGTAGAGAAAGTCCAAAATTCGGTTTGGAATGGAAAACTTAGGGAAATCACTCTGCAAAAGGATGTCACTACTGTTGCTACTGAAAGTCCGTCAACCAATCTACCTATATTGGCAATCTAGGTAGACCAAATGAACTAGCAGAAGAAGCTTCTCTGCAATATTGGACATACGACATATTATGCAGCTTAATTCTCAAACACTGGAAATAGTGTTTGGCACAGAATAACATGAAAGCTTCTAGCTCTTCACTCGAAACAGTATAGATCAGGTAACCTCGTGGGCTTGAGGAAGTCCTCCTGCAGTAAGGGGCTGAGCTGTGGGAAACTGTCAATAGGATAAAAGATGTCAAAGAAACTGAGAGGGATCTGGACTTCTTGCTCCAGGCCCATCCTGTGCAGGGACCACAAGCATCCACCATAGCACATACAGAAAAGGAGGAGGGCGTTAATCCAGAAAGCTGGGAGCTAGTAACAAAAAAACCCAACAAAACAACCAACCAAAAAAAAAAAAAAAAAAAAAGAGGACTAAGTTAAAAATAAGTGTCCAAATTTTGACACCCCCACCCAGAACCACTTCACAGCTCTGCAGGGGGGTAATGAGGAGATGCACACCACACCAAATGAATAACCAGCTGATGCATCAGTAAAGAGGATCACTACTAGTGCCTCCAGGAACAAACTGCAGGTCATAGTAGTAGGTCACTCTACTTTGAAGGGCACAGAGACACTCATCTGCTGGCCAGCCTTTGAAAATGCTTGGAAAAATCATCCTTATGGCTCAGGCAGGACAATGTAAACCCTGACACAACAAAGGTGCAGAAAGTTGCTGGGCTTAGAACAAGTCTGGGGTTAAGGGCTGGTTCTTAATGGTGAAGGGCATACACAGAGGGGAAAATGGTTTTCTAACCTTCTCTGGCCAGAATAGCTGACTTTTCTCTGTTTCAAATGTTACAATTTAGATGGTAGTAAGACTCTAAAGTCATTTTGGTACACTGGGCATTATGAAAAAATAGTGTGGAAGGTGAGCCTTAAAGCTCTGTCAGACACATACATAGAAAGTTCCCATTGTATTTCACCATGCCTGACTAGTTCTAATACTTAATAATGCATTTATTTATTTTTTTTAATAACCACAGGGTACCATGCCTGAATAGCTAAGTCAGGAAAGACTTATTGCTTGTTACAATACGGTCAGATTAGGTGAGAATGATCCTCTTATAGCTACTGAATCTGATATCCTGGAGCTTTGCAGTTATATGAGGTATGAGCTTGTCTGTAACCTCCGTGTAGAACAAGAGAAACATAAAAAAAAGGAAATGGCCTGAAGCATTTTGTTGCTCTTTGCTTTTTCCACAATTCATTTCCTGTTTGTACCTAATGAGAGAAGGTATTAAGGACCCAAACAACTTGATCTAACTCTGATGATAGCTCTTTATTGAACAGGGCAAGATAAGTGGACCTGCAAAGTTCCAACTGAAATTATATATAAATATATAGCTCATTACAGAATTATAGAATCATAGAATAGTATGGGTTGGAAAGGATCTTTAAAGGTCATCTAGTCCAGCCCCCTGCAATGAGTA
>JBCJKH010043813.1:3852-22052 GCA_039877255.1 Loriculus beryllinus
AATGTAAAAGCTGTTTATTACAGGATCTCCTTTTCCCATTTTTACTTGCATTACTATGTTCTGGTAGTAATAGAACTATTTCAGATTAAAGAATTATGCAAGGAGAATAAGGCTAGGAGAGCTTAGGCAGTGCTTCTAGGTTCATTCTGAAAACTAGTCAGTGAGCTTATTCCAAAGTTTATGAATTCTAAGAATATATATCTTTCCTGGATAGTCCCCAAGTCCCCAAGCTGGCTAAGTAACCAGTGGCACAGTGCACAGTGCACTCATTATTTTTGAAAGAGGAAGTGTACTAGAGTCTTTCAGAAATAAGACACTAAAAAAGACAATATAACCTTGGGTTAGCACTTACAATATGTTAAAAAAAAAAAAAGAGAGGTGATTTACAGAAGGTAAGCTGGCTGGGAGCTGAATCACCGGGATGTGTGTGCATTAAATTGTTTTTTCTAGGTGTGTGCAGTGAAGGCAAGAATCATTATCATATCTTTTGATGTGAAAATAGATGACTGGAAAGTGACAAATATTGTACCTGTTTTGTCTCATGTGTCCCCATGGGTCAGCAATGAATTTCTCATTTAGGTGGTATTCCAGAAAATCAATCATTTTATAATAGCAGTGTTCACATGGTAGATACTGTGCAACTGAAGTGTTATTAATATATAAATACTTTCACAACATAAACCTTTATAACACTGCACACTGGGTCTTTAAACATCCTTCACTGACAATGCAACTATTCTCTGAGTCTCACATGCATGGTTATCAAATTATACAACAGTATTAAAATGCAGCAGAAGTTAAAATCGCACATTAGAGTTTTCAGGAAGCTCACATGAAATATCTACATCTTTTCTAGCTTTACCTATGTTTTTTTCTTTTCCTAAGCCCTGAAATTTTTGCACTCAAACTCATGGTTTTGAAAATGTTCTTCGTATTGTCTCATTTTCCAGGTAATTACAAGGTAGAGATGTTAACAACTGGAGTGACTCTCAGTGGCTTGAAACAAAAAGGATTCAGCAGTGTTAAACTTGAAATTCCATTTTAGAACCTGTATGATTTCTGAGTCACAAACCACAATTAAATTGCTCCCTTCAGTATGAAAGGCATACAATCTACTGATTTGGGGAAATTTAGTGAAGGGAGATGAAGTTTAATGACTACAGTAAAAAATGGAAGGTATTCACAGTTCTGTCCTACGGTAAACTCTGAGACCTACTGTAGGTATTTAACTTTTTAACTCTGAGTTTTTTATTTTCCTACATCCCGTCCCCACTCCCTCACCCCGTTTGGGGGGTGGGGGGGTGGGGGTGTTGCCTTTAAGGATTATATTGTAATACAAAATACGTACCTATGAGTTTATTTTCAAGCTCCTAAACTCCACAGAAGAGTAACAGTCAAATCTTATGGTCCTTTTCATACAGGAGAGCCAATTGGGGATCTAATAGTTTTTTCCAACCTTCAGATCTATGACTATATGAAGAATTTTGTACTTTACAGACACAGCAAGGTAGAATTTTGTACTTTACAGACACAGCAAGGTTTAATTCATTAACATTAGTGGTGCAAAACCAGAACACCTGTGTAGACAGTGAGAGAGAAACACAATCCAGGATCTGTCAATTTAAACCAGTGTTGACTAATTCAGGACGATGTTTTCTCAGGGATACTGGTGCCAGGTAACCCAGAAGTCTCTGTCTGGATATATTTATGAAATAGAATGGATGTAATCAGAGAAGTAACTCAGGGCTTAGAGTGGAGGAACCGAGAGGAAAATATATTCTTCTTTATAAGCAGGAACAGGGTTAGGTGAATAATTCATAACAAATCGTTTATTTATCATATTTTATTTCTTTTCCTGTGCAAGATTTGTCCATATACAGGCTGTTATTTTCTCCCATGTATTCATTATTCACTGTATTATTTCTCTGAGCAATATTTGCTCTGAAGATTGTCTGTTAGAAGTTTATTGCAAGCATTCATTATTCAGAATTTGTGCTGTTCATCTTGAAAATGTGTCACCTAGTATATTTTTGGGTTTTGCTTGTCTATTGGTTGAGTATAATTCTTAGATTTCCAGTGTGAACCATGAATTGGAAACTTGCTTTCCAGACTTACTATTAAATATCACTTATAAGTTCGTGTGTTGATAAATAAACAAAATTCTTGTAATATCCATGAAGATCTCAAACAAATGGGTGCAGTCATTTTATGTTCCTTAAAGTATCTGACGTATTCTTACTACATACTTTTTAGGAGCTAGCATTTGCAAAACATTTTTTTTTTATTTATTTTTTTAAACATTTTAGCTTCATCTTGAAGTCACAATTGAAATGCAAACAGCTTTAGGGAAAGTCAGTCATCTGTCAGCAATGCTCCACAACAGGTGAGACAAAAGAAGAGACTAGAGTAATGGTATATACTTCATAGAACTAGAATATTGCTAAAGTACTTTCACCATTCACTTGATAAAATTTATCACTTAAGCTACTTGTCTGTGAAGACATTCTGTTTACACTATGACAAACTCTGTGCTCATGAAGTTTATTTATAGATATGTTTGCCCAATTCTAATGTTAATTTGTTGACACAATTTTGAAAATTGTCAGTATAGAGGAAATGATATGCATTGCCCTTGTGACTTGGTGTTTTGTCTCTGAAGCTGTCCAGCATAAGACTCTTCTGGAGGTGAAGGAAGGCCACACTAGAAAACACACGATAAACAATCCTTTAAACTATTTCCACCTACTCCCCAACAGACACTGTCGTGTGCCAAACCCTAATTTGCCTTACTTATAGGAAATCTAGATTAATACAAGTTCTGACTAAAACTTCTGAAGGCAATTCTGAAACTCTCAAGAACTGGCAGAGAAAGAAACTGTAAGTATTTATGGAAGAGAAGTGTGTAGTGGAGAAGCATCATAACAAACTGTGCTGGAAGAGTTTAGTAGTCTCCAGAATTAAATGATTAATTTTCTCTCATTATATTCTTCTAAAAACGTTTTCTTATGGAACATCTTGATTTCCTCTATTTCTTTCTTCCCTATCAACAATTAACAATACCCTTTTGTTATTCACATAAGCGATGTCTGACAATGACATTAACTCAAAAGTTTTCTCATTCCAGGTTTGCTGAAGTCATACTGCCTGACTGGACATGCCGGGTTGTTACCTCAGCATTTAGTCTGTGCCAGTTCCTCCTCAATGCTGCTTAATTGCAACGGGGAGTAAGGAAAAGTGTTGGGTTGGTGACATCTTCCCTCTCAGTTCTGAGTGCTCCAATTTTTTCCCCTGACTTACAAAATGGTCACTAGGTGTGGGACTGGGCTCCATAGCAAAGTGTGAAAAATGGAATTAGTTTTGTGATCATATGCAATTAACCTACATTATGTTATCTTTGAGGGTCAAATAATTAAAATTTGGAGACCTGTATCTCCTATGGCATACTATTTTCTTTTCTTTTTGTTTTAATATGCAGCAGTACTGGATATATTAATTGGTTTCTTGCTCAGTCTAGAGTTCTTTTTGTGCAAATGATATCTAAAATGTCTAATGTCTTTCAGTATGTTTGTGTGTGGCAAACGCTTCTTGCAAGCATCTGTTTAATCCTTCCTTTAAGACTAAAAATACAGCTGAATCTTTATATGCCCAGTCATTATAAACCAAGGGAGGGAATTCTCTGAGGAAGAAGCTGCCACTGATATTCATGAATCAGCACAAAAAGGCTTTGTCTGTCATGGCATACTCTATTACTATGCTTATCATTCCCAGTAGCAAAACAGAATGAGGGAAAATTACTTGTTCAGTAAAAAGTCAATCATTTCACTATGGCATTTTTTATTTTTTTTTTCAGATGTTTTGGTAGATTTTGGGAGAATTGGCTTTATGTTCAAAGTAATTTAATTATGTGGTGAATGCATTTATGTATATCAGTACAAGCCTGAGTCATCTCATTGAAGCAGTTACATACATTACGTGCGTAGATGTTTTCTGGGTAGGTCTGACTATAGTTATAACAGGAAGAAA
The DNA here is from genome assembly GCA_039877255.1 of Loriculus beryllinus. NCBI lineage: Eukaryota > Metazoa > Chordata > Aves > Psittaciformes > Psittacidae > Loriculus > Loriculus beryllinus. The sequence goes on from JBCJKH010043813.1 coordinate 7,876, forward strand.
TTAGTTGCACAGTAACACTAACACTTGGAGTAATACATCAACTTCAGAAAGTAAGCTCAGTATGAACCATATTTATCTGATTCACCTCAGGTGTGAACACAGGTTGCCAGGAGAAGCGGAATAAACTGAAAAATTGGTCATCATATAAAAAATTAAAATAAGTAAAATATGTGTATTCTAAATCCTTTAAATTCTGTCTGAAATCTATACTTTCAATGTAAGCACGTTACAGAAGTATACTAATTCTATTTAACCTTGTCAAATGGAATTACTGCAAAGACTGATGTACCTATCTAGAAAAACTGGAAAATGGAAGGAATTTGACACACTGAGAAAACCAGGAAGAATTATGTTTTATTTGATATTTGAAGAAAGAGAGCTAAAAAGCTGGAAAGCAGGTTTTGGTTTTTCTCATCCTCTCTCTCCTTTTCTTCTATACAAACTTTGTACCTCACTGGGACATCTACACTGTCCCTCTGATCATGGTGTTTTCTCTTCAAGATGGAGCACTGGACTCAACACTGCTAGAAGTCCCAGGGCATCTATAGGGACTTTTTGTGTTCTGTTGGGCAAGGCAACTATACTTAAGTACACAAGAAGGTAGCTTGAGACTTGATAGTTAGTACAGAAAGGGAGTGTCCTATCCTTCCCATTGATTTTATTTAGGGTTGTGATTGCTCTACGGTATTGAAAATACCTCTCCGCGTGCTGCATTGTACAATTCTTTTGTCTAAGGAGCAAAGAAAGTGCCTTCAGAACTGTGAAAGTTTCAGGGCTAAAATGTTAATAACATTTTCACAAACAGCAGTGACAAACTTCCAATGAAACAGGTTGTATCTTGTGGATAATAAATATACAAAATTACTCTAACAACTCAAGTTTTCTTACTGGATTGGCTGAACTACCATAGGATTTTAGCAGTGCAAACTCTTTGATAATTCTCTCCAGACCTTTTTTCCTCTTTACTCCTCAGCTTTCAAACTCTGCAGCTCTTTTTCACTCTGCTGCCCAGTCTCCCCCCCATCTAATTTTTCATGTTTCTTCACATCCTTTATGCAGTTTCCACCCACACCATCATTCTATTGTTAAGCTGCGGTTGCTAGGTCTTCCTTTCCTGCCAGTCGCCTCTGTGAAGTCCTTCCCTTTCAACTGTCACTTTTAATGCTCTCTCCGTCACTAGCAGATATTTTTATTTCCTTCCAGTGTCTCTTTTGCTCTTAGTGAATTCAGTTCTTTCATCTCGGTTATCCAGCCACCTTTCCACTCAGAAGAACCATCTCAGTTCTCACTCCTGCAAAGTCTCTCTGTAGTTTGCTGAGCAACAGGACATAATTTTTCTTTAATTTTTTGACAGATTTTTTTTTGTGATACAGGATAAAACAGTAACAGGTAAATCCATGTTGAGATCACTAGAACCAGATGCAGATTTCAAGACTTGCTTCTGGGATAGAGGTATTGTTTGTTCAAACTAACACAATATGAGAAGACATTTTATATGTCTCTAGAGAATTCATACAACATGTTCCCTTAAACCCTCATTAAACAGCTTAAGTCTGGAACAAAATCTGTTATGAGTCTTAATCAGAAATTTTGCAGCAGGAAAAGTAATACAATATTTTTATATGTGTTTACAGCTCTGCTTTTCAAGAAGAATATTTTGTGGGTTTGTGCATTTCAATATTTCTGTGGAATACATTCTATATTCAGTTTATTTCTCTAAAGCATCAATATCTCTATCAGCCAGAACGAAAATCAAATAACTAATTTCTAAATTATATATTATTATATATAGTTTAAGCAATGAACAATATTGTGTGAGAGTAAATGTAAAATTAGAAATAATGACAGTTACACTTCAATGCTGTCCGGAAGTTTCAAAGATCATCCCAATAAGTTTGATCTGGAAACTGTGTTAGATACCTCACAGCCAAATATCTTTCCCCTGTTCTTCCACAAAACAGGACTGAAAATGTGATTCTGTTAAACAGATCTCTATGCTTTTTTTAAATAAGGAAAATAATATGGGGACACCTAGGGTGTGTTTGCTTCTTTTAAGTTCACAAACCCTTAAAAAAACCTTTGCACTGGAATTACAACTGTCAAGAGTAAGAAAATTCAGTTGCATACATGAATGAGAGATTTTGACTTTTAAGCTTCATTGTGAGTTGAATTGGAAATGAGAAAATTGAAACACTACAGTAAGAAAGGATTTTTTAAGTTAATGAACAGAAATGTTTTATTTCAACACACTAACATTTCCATGCTTCATTTTTAATTTTATCTTAGATTATACAAAACCGCTCAACTTTTGAGAGAATAATTTTCAAAATTATGTTGTATTTTGAAAATGTAACAATGTCCTGCTAATGCCAGAAATTTATTCCTGTCTGAAAGCTTTGTTGTGGTTTTTTTTTTTCAAATATATGTTTGACAAGTATTTTGCTTCCAGAGAAAACACCTTCTAAAGGGGTTTATAAGGGTTCTCTTATCTTTCCCTGTTTTCCAATCTGAAAATTTCTCCAGATTTTAAAATGTACTGGTGTCCTGGGTTCAGCAGTAGCAGTCATTTTTCTCCTTCTTAGTAGTTGGTGCAAGCACTGTGGTTTCGAGTTTCGGCTTGGGAACAGAACTGATAAGAACAATGTTTTTAGTTACTGCTGAAATGTTTAGTCTGAGCAAGGACATTATGAGCCTCATGCTCTGCCAGGGAGGAGGGTAGGCCGGGAGAAGCAGGGACAGGACACCTGACCCAAACTGACCAAAGAGGTATTCCATACCACCACAGCACGTCATGCCCAGGAGGTAACTCAGGGGAACCTGGAAGGAGACACACTTCCCGGTTCTGGTTCGTTTTCAGCGGGTGGTATCGTACTTTTTTCCCTTGTTATTTTTCTTATCATTATTATTACTGATGGTAGCAGTAGTGATTTGTGTTATACCTTAGTTACTGGGCTGTTCTTATCTCAACCCATGGGCATTACATTCCTTCAATTCTCCTCCCCATCCCTCTGGGAGTGGGGGGGGGGGGTCGTGGGGGGAGGGGGGGGAAGAAAGAGAGAGGGGGAGTAGGAACTGGGTTTAAACGACAACAGTTCTTTTTTGGAGCCCAACGTGGGGCTCAAAGTGTTGAGATAACAACAGATCTGACCGGATTAATAGTCACTCGTCACAATGCTAATTTATTGGCTCTCAAAGTTTTTCCTTTTGATCTCACATCAAGCCGAATAATGGGGATATACCCATAGACCCAGATGAATTCGAATGTACACTACCCATGTGGCGGAAACTTACACGGAATGCACCGTATTCATATGCCCATTCATTGGCAACAGTAACCTGGAATGACATAGTACCACTAACAGTGGATGAAATGATTCATAAACTTTGAGAGTTCGAAGACAATTTCATTCCTTCCAGCTGTAGAAAAACTCTCCCAGGCTCTCAAACAATTGAGGGACGATCTATCTGATCTATCCAGCTCCTCACATGTACCAACACACGTCTCAGCTATTAACAAAAGGCATCCTATTGTTCAAGAGAGAAGATATAGAAAGTATACACCACAGGCCACCCTGTGGTTTTACCTGTGGTATCACAGAGAAGACATGACATAAAGTGGGATGGAAAACCTACTTCAGCTTTGGAGGAACAGGTGCGTGAATTGAAGAGGGGAGCGAGGGTCAAGGCTGATCATCCCATGAAAGCTGCAGCTTCAGTCTCTGGTGAGCGGGTTCCCAGATGAAGTGGAAGAGCTGATTTTACTCCAGCTCCTGTGATAACAAAGAATAATCCCTTTCAACATGACTTAAGTGTCCAACGTTGTGATAACTATCGGTCAGCAGGTGGTATCGTATTCTCTTCCTTTGTTATTTCCCTTATCATTGTTATTGTTGGTGGTAGCAGCAGTGATTTGTGTTATACTTTATTTACTGGACTGCTCTTGTCTCAGCCCATGGGAGTTACATTCTTTTGATTCTCCTCCCCTGCAGGGAGAAGGGAAGAAAGGGATGAGTGAGCAAGCGAGACTGCGTGGCTGACAGAGTTTAAACCACAACACTTAGATAATGAAATCGTGGAGTAACCTTGAAAAGTAGTAGTAAGAAGCTGGTATTGCGTCTTGGTTAATTCATACAGGTCAATAAAAGGCAAAGATTTTTTTACTAACTCTGTGTTGCTCATGTTCAGTTTGGGCTATATATCTTTCTTTGCAATGAAACATTTTCTTAATTTTATTCTTTTGACCAATGCCATACCAAAGTAATACTTCTAATGTCATTTTTTTTAAGTGGTGGAAAACATGCAGAGCGCAGCCAATGTGCATCATTTAGAAAATAATATGAGCTTGGTAATGTGTTAGCAAATATTTGGATGTTACATTTTAGTATCTCCACCATAAATGTGTCAGCTCAAAGTAAAAGTGCATTGTATACTGCTGCATTGTAAGGACAATGAAACTGAATCCATCTTCATTTTCATTGTCCAAATGTGCAATTAAACCCTGCTGATGTGGTAAATGTAAAGCTGCTTTGTTGCTTCAATGTGAGGTTGATTATTACTTGGAAACAGCCTAATTTGAGTTTAAATGAGAAATCAAATTGATTAGCATATAATTAGAGATAAACAAGCAGGCTCATATAAAAATCTAACCTCATGCTAGCATTGTCTGTTCAGTTAAGTAGGGCTCAAACTGAGCTTTCCATTTATAAACATAAATTGGACTTGGAAAGCTGAAAATTGCTCTGTCTCCTGGCTTTCAGTGATATGATTCAACATATTTGATACTCTGTCATTGTGTGCTGACATTTAGAACACTGAATACCAATATGTACTGTGACAAAGTCTATTGAACCTTACATTTGTGATTCAAGTTAAAGCTTCTTATCTAGTATTTAAGAAGAAAAACCTTGATGGCTTAATGGATAAAATGATGATCTTTCTCAGTCCACCTTCTAAGCAATGAGCCCGAATGCTGTTTGTGGTTAATCTTACAGAAGCAACACACTCAACAATCAGCAATCACTCTTCAAAGAAGACTTGAAGAATGTTTATAGTGTCATTCTAATACTATTTTAATGGATTGCAAATATTTTTTTTCAACCATATGACCATATACAACATAATATTTAAAGTGTAAACTTAAGTGTGTTGAAAAAGAACTAGGAAAATGTCAGACTTTAATTGGAGCCTTTTTTCTAACTGGTCTTCACCAAAGTATAAATCAGTATAAGAGACATCTCCCATTCAGACAAAGCAAGAAAGAGAGAGATGGAATTTAAACTGTTGCAAAGACTGATCTTGCTTGGTGTTCTAAATGCATTCAGTTTTATATTTGTGACTTACTTTGGAAAAGACTTGTTAAAAGTGTCTTTGCAGGTTTTTCTTATATGAACAGCATGAAAAATAATGACAAAAAAGGCAACTGTATCTTGGGCAGCATCAAAAGAAGTGTGACCTACAGGCTCAGGGAAGTGATTATCTCCCTCTATTCTTGAAAGACCCCACCTGGGGGTCTGGGGCCCCCAACATAAGAAAGACTCGGACCTGCTGAAGCAAGTCCAGAGGAAGCCACAATGATGATCAGATGGCTGGAGCACCTGTCCTATGAAGACAGTCTGAGAAATTTGGGTTTCTTCAGCTTGGAGAAGAGAAAGATCTCGGAGACCTTAGAGCAGCCTTCCAATACCTGAATGGGACCTACAGGAAATCTGGAGAGGGACTTCTTACAAGACCATGTGGTGATAAGACAAGGGGGAATGGCTTTAAGCTAAAAGAGGGTAGATTTAGATTAGTTATTATGAAGAAATTCTTTACTGTGGGCATGGTGTGGCACAGGCATAGGTTGCCCAGAGAAGCTGTGTCTGCCCCTTCCCTGGAAGTGTTCAAGGCCAGGGTGAAGACAGCTTTGAACAAACTGGTTTAGTAGAAGGTGGCCCTGTATGTGGGAGGGGGGGTGGAACTAGATGATCTTTAAGGTCCATTCCAAATCAAATTACTCCATGGTTCTATGATGATGAAATCAAAATATTAAAAAAAAAAAAGAATTACTACTGCTTACCTGGGTCTCTAGAATTTGCAATCCTATATTCATGAATTACAGAGACAGATGCATCATTCAGTATTTTAACTGGGCCATTTTAGTTGCTTGAAATTAAGCTAATCCTTCTTATTACACTAATAATTGGGGAGGGGTATTTATCAAGTTGTTCATGCTTTTCCTTGAAGATGCTTCAGTGTTTGCAGCATGTGGCACACTGTTATTAACCTCATGCACCTCTGTTTTTCATTGAAGCAACTGAAGGATATATATCTGCAGCTTGATATCTCAAGCAACTGGCAACAGTACACTGGGTTAATACTCAAGATGGAGAGTCACATTGTCATATATAGCAACTTAAAGAGATACTGAGTACATGTGGACCATTTCTATTACAGACAATTTACTTGCCAAACACTATAATGTTATGCTTACTCATAGTCAAACTTCTTGCTTGGAAATTGTGTTAAAATTGTAATTCTTTCAGATAAAGAAATTAGAAGTACAAGAATATTCTTCAAACCTCTATGCATAAATTAAATATTAAGATCTAAACCTTGGAAGGTTTTGGAGAGGGGAAAATATATGCCTCAAGACTGATTTAAATGAAAATGTAAGACTGTCTTTTCCAGACAGATTTCTTTTTTTTCTTCAAGATAGGTTACATCCAAATCTTTCTTATTTTTTGCAACAGATTGTTCTCCATTTACATAAAGCATTTATTTTTCAGTGCCCCAACAGACTGCCTGGAGATCTTACACAGTCTCTGCCTTTAGGGGTTTTCAACATTCTGAGGTTCTTTCCAGCTTGATTTATCTTCTGCTTTTCTGAGGAGAGCAATGGAAAGATAAACATAACACATCTTGCTCCTAGAACTGCAAATTTATCTGTCAAATAGTTCTGTCAGAATGTGCGGATTCTTCATGCTCTCAGAACAAGAAAGATTTTGAATTAATGTTTCTGTAAAATTGTAAGTAAACATGTTGGAAGAATTCTCTACTAATCAAAGAATTACCTGAGAAGGATGGGATATACTATTAATGGTGGGAAAAAAAAAACAAACCAACTACTCAAATATCTGCCAGACTTTTAAAAATACCTGTTAAATGCATGACAGAATTGTTATCTGGAGTTTAATTTTTAATTGGACAATTGCTTTTCAGCATAGTGAGGTAGATTTGACATCTCCTTTCTCGATCACTTAGACAATTGTGGTGGTACCATCTGTCATAACCAGTCTGCTTGACCTTTTAAGTCAGTTAAAAAGGCCAAACAAGCTGGATTCACTGCTGCACCCTTTGGAAATGACAGTAAATTCACTGTGAGATCTCAAAGCTGAGCCTGCATTTGAACAGAAAAATGTTTGCCTTTCACTACTTTTCACAGTAATGAAAAGAAAGGCATTCCCTTGTCTTTCAATTATATTTCCAAAGGTTCAAAGATGAAGACTTTGCAAGGTCTTTATAAATTCACACCTATGTAGCAAACAGTGGGGCAATAAAAAGATTTCATCTATTCAGCACACAGTGCAGGCAGGACTAGCAAATGAAGCAATCAGAATATTACTCAGTTGTCACAGATATGTTCTTACCTTTCTCCATTTTTTTCATCACTGACAGAATGTTTTTAAAATATGAGAGTATGGATAGAAGCATTTTTCTGTCGCCTGAAGATGTAAGTTGATGATACAGGTAGGAAATTGCAGATTACAGAATTTTTTTTTTTTTTTTTTTTTGAAACTTGACCTAACGTAGAATTATTTACCTCTAAAACTTAGTATTTGATGTGAGATCCCTGTTTGGGGGAATTGGAGAGAAAGGTAAGAAAATAAACAATCTCTTTGACAAAACAGAGGCTATTTCTATCTTTCAAAAAAAAAAAAAAAAGATGGAAGAGATTTATACCTGTGACTGGTATAAATACTAAAGAGATGATTCCTGCTGGAAGAAGTGGATGATGACCTTAAAATTAGACAGAATGATCTTTCTGAATTGTTTTCAGCATCTGTTACTTGATATTCCATTTCAATATTCCGTTTCTTTCTAGGTTTTATTAAAAAAAAAAGCCAGCAAGTGGAGGTCCAAGTGAGCAGGGAAATACAAAATAGTTGCAATTTTCAGTACAACAATCAAACTGACAGTCTGAAGAGAAAAAAAGGTAGCTTGTGTGCAACAGGAAATGAAATAAGAAAAGATGTCCTTTGTGAAACTACTTTTCTTTTTCAATCACTAAAGAAGTTTCTGAAAAAGGCTGGTAATACAGTGGGAAAAAAGCTATTTTGTCTGAAACAGGTGAAAATCTTCTTTCATTAGAAGAATAAATACTCTAAAAACAGTAGAACAATTTATGAGTTTTGTCCATTGCCTTCAAAAGCAGTTTAGATTCTAAGGGACTCTTTTACAATAAAAATTGCTGTGCAATATCAAATGATAACCAAGCAAAAGATCTATATACAAAGTATTGCAGGACAGCTTTCTATTTCAGAGAAAAAAATCTACCATAGGTCTTAAGAGCAGTATCACTAAATAAGCACAGGGTCACACTTTTGCTAATAAACCCTACCAAGCTCAGCCTTGTCACACCCCCCTGACTACAGAGCTGTCAAAGGTGTTGTTAGAGCATTCGTTCTATGATATGATGCTCATGTAATTAAAATGTTATTTGGATTTCTTCTGCTCCAAGGCCTGAAATACAGACATAATTTCCTCTTTATTTCTTTTGTTGGTAAAGCTTTGCAATTGAAAATTTACTTACACAGCTTCAAGACCCAGACAGCTAAAAATCTTCAAAATGAAATAAATTTCCTAGTTATCTGATAATTATGTGTGCTTAAAAATATTCTGTGCTGTCGCTATATATTATCTATTGTTGCTGAATGGAAAAACACTATAAGCAACTATTTAGTTAATATAAGAGTGTATTTTTCCCTTAGTAATTAATAAATTAGCAGAGCAGATGGTGGAAGGTACTTTTTTCCCATAGTCTTGACCTCAACTAATACTTATCGTATTAGCTGTTTGTTAGTATACAGATGCTGCATACACAAGTTCTCCCCAAAACATGTACTTTAAATTTCAAAAAAATCATTGACCTCTGTAAGACACAATACTTACTGATAAAACCAATGAAGCAGTGTATCTACACATTCAGTAACAATATCTCCATTTAATTTTCCTGAGATACAGGAGTCACACTGCATTGCTGTAGGTCATTCAAAGCTGTGTAACCCTTGCTGATATAAAGCACTGATCTCTCAGTTTTGATGTGTATTTCTGCCATGAGGCAGAGATTAAAGCAATGCAAGCAGGGATGATATTTTAATTATATTTCAGTGCAGTAACACAAAGAATGAGCCAATACTGATTAAAAAATAGAAGGCAAAGGCTTTAAAATTACTTTTTGTAAGGTGTTTTGTTGCTTTTTCATTTGTATTTGGGTTTGTTTGGTTTGTGCGTCCTTGGAATTTATGTTGTGATTGTCAAGGAATAAATGACAGTTAAGAAATCAATTATTTTAGAGAAAAGTGAGTACCTACGTTTCTTAGGTGATTTTGAGTCCTCTTCCTACTCATCCCACCTACAGCTTTCTGTTTCAACAGAAGATGTTGTCAAAGGATGCAGTGCTCAAGAGATTACATATTGGTTGAATTCTGTTGTATTTCAAACAGTTGTTATTGAATTAAGAAAAAGCAAACCAAACCAACTGCTGTCATGTTTCTGCATTTCATCAGCTACTTTGGATTACCAGAACAGAAACCAGACATGTTATCACTTTGTTCTGCAAGTCCAGTTTGCAGTGACAGAATAATATAATTGTAAAATGCTTGTGACTGGGATGAAGTATTCAAGATATAATAGCTGAATAAAAATTCAGCACTTCTACACTTATGACAGGTGATCCATTGCTGCTTAGGAAAGCACTACAGTATCTTTGTAGCCTAGAAAAAATCCGTTCCTGAAATACTGCCCTGACATTCATCATTTCTTCTTTCTGAATTTCCTGTGCAGCCTTTGATATCTCTTCCTTAAAAGCAAATGCAGAGAATAAAGAAGTAAAGCAGTGAGAAGTCTCTAGACAAGTCTCCATACCAACTATCATTGGCACATTGTGTTATCCATTATAGCTCTTACACTCAATTGTTTGAAACCATGCAATTTCTGTGTGTTCATTTGCAGACAGTCGTGCTCTAGGATATTTACCTAAGTCTATCATGCAGGTATAATTCTTAGTCACACAAGAATAAAGGCAAATAAGATTTTAAAATTTCCATGGATTGCCAAAATACTTTTGACTAAGAAAATTAATGAGCATGGAACATAAGAAGTGTGAAAATCCATGAATACCTAAAATAAGTTGCTTAAAGGCAAGAAACAGGTGGTAGGAATGTATTTTGAGTCTTCCTACGGTCAACAAAGAAACATCACCAGAGCTCTGCAGAGGTCTGAGCTGGGATTTGTACTAATAGAGAGAGCCATATGTAACACAGCAAAGCAGACCGAGGAGTGAAGTCAGCTAGTGAGTCTATCTCACATTAAAGATAAAGGCAGACTTTGAGGACTTGTAGAAGCATCTCAGAAGATTGACTGACTCAGCAATAAAATGTCACATGAAGCTTAAGGTAGACAAACATAAGATGGCTTATATAGAATAATCACAGCTTCATGTATTATCTTCATGAGAAATGCTGAAATGACTGTTATAAACCAAGCAAGCAGTCTTGACGGGGAGGGAAATGGGAGTGGTGTTGGTGACAGGCAGTTCCATGAAACCACCATCTCAATGGCAGAGACACATTTCTAACGTTGATTTGCTTTGCTATTCGAAATGAAAGACAGGTCAAAGAACAACTTCATTATTCCACTGTACAGATCCATGATCACTGTGTGCAGTTATTCTCCCTCATCTAAAGAAAAAATATAGCATGACTACACGTAAATTGTTCAAAGAAGGGCAACAAAGATGATAAAAGGCATGGAATAGCTTCCATATATTGAAAAGATTAGTGGTCAAGGACTATTTATCTTGGAAAAGATATTACTTACAAGTGATGTGATAGAAGCTTAGAAATCACAAAAACACAACAAAGGTGAATAAAGGCAGACTGCTCATTGTGAATTACTCGCAAAAGCTTTGTGACATCCGTTTGTTAAGACAAATCGCTGTTACTACTTGAGACACTAAAAAAAAAATATTGTAGTAAAATACTATCAATCTATTGTTTTCCTCTGTGTAATCACTCCACTTCTTATGCATCCTTCCATATTGAAAACTCTATTTAAGTTTTCTTACATAGTGCTCCTTTAAGTCATACCCAGAAGGAAAGTTTAGGAATTGTTCACCACAAAAAAGGACATATAAGTACAGGATGTAATCAGAAATCAGAGTCAGAGAACCAAGAATCAGAAAAGAATATCAGAAGTTAGGAAAATTCTATGCTAGTATTTTTAATATGATTGGTAAACTTGATATATTCTCCTGGAAAAGTGTTGTACATAACATGTGTAACCACTCTTGTGGGAGAAAGTTGTACTGGACAGAAAACTCTTCCTAAAGAAATTTTGAGGGAAAAGAAAGTCAGACTTTGCATACCATATATTTCAGAGACAACTGGAAGTTTTCAATCAAGATATTTAGGAAGAAAAGTAATTTTTCCAGTTGTTAATTTTAATTCAAGTTGGTTTCTTACGTAGTAGGCTCTTCTGCCTGTCTGTACTAGAGGCCTCACCATAGCCAGATCTGGAGTCATATTTTCCTGTATGATGTATAGGATTAAAATTATTTTTGAAGGCTTTTAAAAGGATACATTATATACATGAAACAGGAGACGATTGGTGGGCAATACAGATATAACTTGAAAAGTATGTGAGTCTTTCGTTTTCTATTAATTATTGTTAAATCACTTTATGTACCTCAGTAGCATGTTACACATACCATCTCCTGCAGAAAACTGTATCCTACCGTATTTTTTCATTCTATATTTATTAAAATGTTACAGGCAGCTGCTACACAATGAAACCTGAAAGTTACTATTTTATTTTCTGTTTACCATGTCTTCAAGATTAGGCTCTGTACAGAGACAGGTACAGAAACCTGTAATTTATGACTCCAACTTCAGTTTAGGTAGGAGATAGCTTCTGAACAGATCAGTGTTGTCAGAATTTCAGCTATCAGTTCATGTTCTTCAGCAGAAAGTTAGATGTCTATAGGTCTATAGGATTTTGACAGGAGAAACTTGCCTGCCCAAGGAATTGAGTTTCTTTCACACTAAACAAGGACTCTGAGGATCTACATTTTTAGATTTTATTGCCTAAATTCTTTCGTAAATCAAATCTTTTTGCACTGCCATAGTGTCACTGGGATTACAGAAAAATTATACCAAGTGAAACTTCTTTAATTTTTCAAATTCCAAAGTAAGTATACACCTAAATATGAAAGGAGACCTCGCCAAAGGGATTTTCTTTAGACAGACCAGTGACAGTAATTGGCAGCAGACTGTTATACTAACTCTTGGCAGATTTTTTTTCCTTTTCATTTTACGGCTTACCCTAAGAGCTAATCCTGGAAAAGATTTTGTCTCACTTAGCAATTATGACAATAAATGATATAAGGTCTGCTGTAAAAATGCCAAAAAATGCAATATTTTGTCTCTGAGACAGCATACTGATCTGCATGTTAAGACAAGGTGCTGTTCTTTCTCTGGCTCAGACTTAAAGCTGTATTTTAAAGAACGTTAAAGTAACTACAACTCTCTATAAAGAAGCACACAAAAAAGATAAATGTAAAGAAACACTGACAGGTTTTACTAGAAAAAAAAAACAACAAAGTCTGTGACTTTTTATAAGATATATCTTATATTCCACAATTCAATTCAATTCAAATTGGTTATCACTATTCATCTTTAAGAATACTTTTCAAAGCCTTTCTCATTTAAAAAACCTGAAGGATAAAAAGACAATATGAGTGCCATACCTGACAAGCCACCAAGTTATTTAATATTCTGGAAGAGATACACAGCAGCTTTGAAAATGTATGTACCTTTCTGTTACTTTCCAGGAATGAACTGAAATTTGGCTGCAATCATATCTAAAATGCTCTCTCTCCTGAAAAGAAACAAGAATCTCTCAGCTTCTTCTGAAACACATGTATACAAAAGTATTATTTTGTAGCTATGATAATCTACTATAAGATGCTGGGAACCCCAAGTCACTTTCCTCTCACTTCACACTGAAATAGCTGAGCCACTTTAATGTTGGCATCCTCCAGAGATGAAGCTTATAAGAATTTTTATCAATTTTTACCAGTACAGTATATTCAAACTCTTCTATCAAACACAAACTAGAGCAGGAGCCTTAGGAAGGTAATAATTTTTACTGTACTTAAGCACATCACTGAAGTGAACGTGAAATAATGAAACAGTATGAAAATAAACTCCATGGTGTTAGAGGCTTGAGATTCTAAACATTGTGACTTGTCATCATTCTTGCAAGGACACTTTAATTAGCAGAGTTTGTCAAATGGAAGATGTGATAGTCTGTATTTCTGTTTGATTAGGTTTCTTTTTAATTTCTTAAAAGAATAAAAAAGAGATTGCAAACGGATAACAGTCCTTAAATGTGCTTAATAAAGGCTGCATAAGCCAGATGCACTATTACATCAGTTATGAAAATTTGTCTGTGAATGGCAAAGTCAGAACTGCAAAAATTGTGCTATTCTGTTAACATAAAGCCTAACTTCTTTCATCCAAGAAGTCAGCAAAAGGAATAAGAGAAAGAGAAATCGCTGCAACAGCAAAGTGGCTGACCTTAAGTAAATAACTTCACATGTTCTGAACATGAGCTGGCACTGTGTGTTTGCGATCCAGAAGGCCCACTGTGTACTGGGCTACATCAAAAGGAGCAGGACCAGCTGTTCAAAGGAGGTGATCCTGCCCATCTGCTCTGCTCTCATGAGACCACACCTGGAGTACTGTGTGCAGTTATGGTGTCCCAAACAGAAGAAGGATGTGGAACTGTTGGAGCAAGAGTAAAGGAGGGACAAGAGGATGACCAGGGGGCTGGAGCACCTCCTGTATGAAGACAGGCTGAGAAAGTTGGTGCTGTTCAGCCTGGAGAAAAGAAGAGTGCATGGAGACCTCATAGCAGCC
>JBCJKH010043814.1:0-15336 GCA_039877255.1 Loriculus beryllinus
ATATTTTTATTTAAGTTCCAACCGATGTCTGTTAGCTTCTTTTTGGCAAAATGAGGGCTTACAGCCTTTACGTTTTCGCATTCTTTAAAGTATGCTTGCAAATAATATTTAAAAAGTACCTGAAGCTTCCACTATATTTGAAACAAAACAAAACAAAAAAATGGAAATGGAATGGAAAGCAAGAAATAAAAACCCTCTTCAATGCAGCAAAAATTTATTTGATGTCCTACAGTTCTTACTTTGTCTTTTACTTTTCTATTATTTTAGAAAGTGTTCTCTGGCATATAGTTTCTAATTCAGCATTTATTAGAAGCACATTTATGTTCGTATAAATCTTTAACTGAAGAAGACATTAACCACCTTATTCTGATCACTGTCATCTTCAGACACAGCATGGATCTTGTCCTTTTGCTCCATAAGACCAACCCAAAATTTGGAATATTTTAGAGCTCATTAATTTATGATATTAAATTACCACAGCTAGACTTCCCTTCGAGTTTTAAAAATCTCTCTGAAATGAGAAGCAGAAATGGAATCTATGTTATGAGACTGCTCTGTTTACTCAGTGTTAAATCTGTTATTATAATGACTGCAGTAGATTTTAGCTTCTTTCAAACTTATAGCTTTAGTGTTTCAACATGAATAAGTGATGGATCTTATATTCTTCTTATTAATTTTACTCCTTACTAAAGTACCACTGCCAGCATGGGGTAGCTTGTAATGGCCACTATTTTCATGATATGCTCTGCAAAGTCTGTTGATTTATGATGGTGATAAGACGGCTTTTAACAGCCAGATCTGTCAGCACTTCCTTTGAGGTATCTCTTTAAGCCCCCACATCCTAGCATTGTGCAAAAGAGGGTAATTCTCAAATAATCTCCTTTTAACTTCTACTTTCAGAGATACATTTTAAACTGCCAAAAATGATATTTGATATTTCAATATTTTGATATTTTTAAAAGAGAATTTTTCTCCTTTTCTGATCAAAATAATATAAGTAATGTTTTATGGTTTTAATGTAATGAGGGTGAAGTTGAAACAAAACATGCTTAATTGAGGCTGGCTGTCAACCTTCTTAAAATTTTTAGCTTGCAAAAGTTCCATTTCATTATCGGTATGCAATGGGGAAAATATATCAGGATCTCAACAATCAGTTACAAACTGGGAAAAAGAGTTAACCTGTCAGACTGTGGATTAAGCTGAAAAGGAAGCTAGGAAAGTTGGCTGGGTGAGAGCTGTTGATTAAATATACTTCTTCTATGAAAGGAAAATAAATGTGTAATGTTATTGTGGCATCTTTATGCACTCAGTTTAAAATGAGAACTGTAATTTAATGTGATCATAATTTAGACAACATGCAATGAATTCCTCTTTTTCTTCTTCCCTTCCTAATCTTTCAGGGGCTAAATAAAATAGAGCCTTTCTTTGAACATTTTAAAGATTTTACTACTCTTGGGCTGCCTGGATACTTGCTTTTATTAATATTTTATCCCACCTCTCCCCTTGCATTACTTTTTTGTGGCAATGCTTTAATTAAAGGGAGCTGAGGAGTAGAAGAATTGTTCTTAAAATCTTCCATTGAAATAAAAGTGCTTTTGGTGCTGTTAACTTGAGACTGGATGATTAATGCTTGAGGTTTAATTTATATCAATTATAATGACCATCCTGGAAGAATAACATGGATAAATGTTAAGCAGGAAATACTGCTATGATTTCCCATGCACAGGTGGGTATAGTTTGCAGAGTCTTTAATACTGGGTAGCTAATGAGGTATATTAATATTGTGTGATAACAGCCACCTATACGACCCAAGCTGCAACATGCCATCCTTACTAACTCCTGTATGTCCTTCGTGCATGAGAGCAAAACGAAGGAAACATAAATATATCTGACAAAGTCATCAGGGATTAGAAAACAGAATCCAGCAATAAATATGGTAATTAGGCAATTTGAGACTTAAAGCACAGGGTTTTTTGAAAATGCAATTTCAGGACTGAGAACCAGCACTGAAATTTTTACCATTAAGGAGAATTATGATAGAACTGAAACTTTTTAATGACATTTAAACATTTTTTATTGGGAATTTAATAACTTTTCTGCTCATGCTAGGGAAATTTTAATGATGAAGCCATGTATAGAGAGTTTTCTATGCTCACCAGTCCTTCCTACTCCGTCTGATCTCGAGCAGGTGAATTTGGTCTCCTCCAACGTTCTTCCTTCTATTGCATTGTAATGATGAGGGACTACCTAGTTAGCAGTAGGAATGTGTAGTTTCTTGATTAAAAGTAATTCCAGATAGATAACACTATAACTAATTTCACGGATTTGATAACTTTAAATAAGTTTTGCCATTTTACAGTATTATGCTCCCTGCTAATATCTGCACACCTTTTTGTGGTTGGTGTTTTCTATTATGATAACATGTTAATAAAGCTAAGAGTTTGAGGTTTTGTAAGTATGTGCTTCCTATTAAAGAAGCTATAATGACTTTTTAAACAAAGGTTAAATAACCAAAGCCAAATCTAAATGTGTGAAAACAGCAAAAGTTTATTTTCAGGAGTGACGTTATTCTGCCATATCACCTGTACTCCTTCCTGCTCTCCAGTCTGCCATCAGCTGCAGAACTGCTCCTCAGCATATGGGAAAACTTCTTGGGCTTTCAAGTAATGGCAAAACTCAAATAAGAAACCTGCTAATGGCACCTTTGGGGAATGTGTGACAGTAATTTGGTCTCTTGGTGATGAGACATAAAATCTCTGGCACACTTGTGGGGACCATACTAAGTATAATCATAGACTTACACCCTTTCAGTAGTCCAGAGTGTGAAGGGGTAGTGGAGCCTTTCTTAACAATATCTGCAGTGATGCTTTGTTTAATTAAGACCCATTGCTGATGTCTAATAAAAGCATAACTAAGCAGGCTTCACTGTAACTAGCAAAATTATTAAAACTAGCCTTGAAAGCTGTGGCAGAGGGAGGACTAGTTTGTAAGGATCTATGCATCAGTTGCATTTCCTCTTTGTTTGGTTAAACATAATGCAAGGTGCTCCAGCCTGGGGAGCACTTGCACTCAGCTTCACAGGGCAACTATAGACTCACAACACCACCTCATTTTTGCAGGGACCTCCGTCTCATACATCAGATGCAGGCTTTACGGTGTAAAATGTACATATGTGCAGGTAAGGAGTGCTGTGCTGCTTTTGAAAGTGTGTAATTAAAGATGAACCATTGAACTGCTTCTTAGACCCTAAATCTGCACACAGTAAAATACTCAGGCAAATAGTTCAGTCAGTTCTGAGCCCTTTTGCCAGGGGAAGGGTAATCAATACGTGTTTCTCCAAAATATGCTTTCTTCCCATCTGGTTGCAGTGCAGGAGAGAGGATGGAGAGAACTATGTGCTGGTAACAGTTAATGAATGCTTTGTGTATGACCCAGAGAACAGATCTCCTTATTTTTAAATCTCTTCTGTGCCACTTCAGCTCCCCAGACTGATCAGTATCTCTCAGACAATGCTTTGTCATCGGATTGTGGCCAAAGCATATTTTGGCGTACACAATACTAACAGTCTGGTACACTGTGGATAAAACCCCCCACATTTGCATCATTGTGTGTTTAAAAACTAATCCTGAAAGGCATTAGCTTGTATATGCAAATGTCCTCAGGGCAAGTCTGGGTATTCCCGATGTCCTCAAGATAGTTACGCACTGAGCTTGACATTTCACAGCATCCATGATTTCTGCCTGAGCACTGTATGGTACTTTCTCTTCTTTCTCCTTTTTTTTTTTTACATTAAAAATACCAACCCGAATCATGTCTATACAGCTGTCTTTGCTGTTACTGCTTTTGTGCAAAGTCAAGGTCAAGTTAAAAATTATCTCAACTGGGCAGCAAATCTGCAGTCCACCTGACAGTTTTGGATTGGTCTTTTACATTATAGAGCACCAAAACAGGTGGAGCAATACAAAGGGAAAAAAATTGTTATGCATGTACATCTATTGCACCATTGCAGTTTTCAAAGAAGGGGCAAACAATGCGTTTCCATTAAAAGGAATCATTGACCTTGACACTCCAAAACCTTCCAAACCCCTAAACAAACCCATATCCATTTCCAGCCCCGAGCTGATCCATGGGTGTTCCCTTAAAACCGTGGTGCCTTGGTTTAATGTTTGTAGGTAAATGCTTTACAGTAAGGACAATGAACCCAGAAAGGAGGGAAGCAACATCAATCCCAGAGCACATTTGGTTTCTTAGAATAAACTTCTTTCCTATAAGCTCGCAGCACTGTGATCTTGTGTTGCTTTTTGTCCCTCAATTTTAGCATCACCACAGTCTGCATTGCCATCTCCTCTTCTCTCTGTGGGACTGCAGGTTCATAAACCAGTGAATGAATTATATTCACCCATTTGTTTAGTTTTATCGTCTGTGGCACACACGATAAGGAAAATAACTTTGTGTAATAAGGAATCTGTGACTGATGCTATGTAAGCTGGAAACAATATAAGTCATGGCTGCTCCTGTGTGGGTAACTGAGTGCAGTTTGGTGTAAAGAATTCATACAAATGTACCTGATTTGTGGCATTTTTGCAGCCTGGAACCACAACCAAGTTTTGTTACTGTTTCCTTGGTCTCAGTGCTTCCTAACTGTTTCCCCCAGTTCTCTGGGGCTGCTGGCTCCTACTCACTCTCTGACCACATGGCTGCAGCCACCTCCTCGCTGTAGGTGAGGACCACAGCTGCTGCAGGACCCAAGCATCACTTGTCCCCAGCCAAACGGCTCTTACTCCAGCTTTCCTGTGGAGCTGGATCCGGATGCAAATGCCTATTCCATAAGCAACTGCACTTTCCCTGTGTTATTCAGAAAGGTTCTGCCCTGGCTTTGTGATACAGCAGAAATGGTCACAACTGGTCCCTAGAGAGATCCCAAAGCCTGGAGAGGCCCCTGCACTGCAGCTGGGGGTTATTTCCTGCAGAAGCTGCAGCCGTTGTCCCCAGAAGCAGGTTGAACCTGAAGGATGCAGTCTGGGGAAGGGCCTGTGCCTCAGCTCTCTTCCCTGTAGCATGCCACAGATTACTTCTGTGTGTTGAATGCCTTGACAATAATCGGTTGTGACCTGTGATATCTCCAGTGAGCACCCCTCAGGGCATCTGGGAGAGCTGCTTTCTTCTCTTGATCACTCTCAACACACATTTAACACCAATGAAAGGGGGGAAAAAGTGTTTTAGTGAAAGGTCTGAGATTTGGGAAATGTCTCACGGATATTTTGAAGTTTTTGGCTTCTATTTGGAGTATTTTTGTTCTACTTAATTACTTAGCAGCAGTCTTTCTATCATAGAGACCGACTG
The DNA here is from genome assembly GCA_039877255.1 of Loriculus beryllinus. Lineage (NCBI taxonomy): Eukaryota > Metazoa > Chordata > Aves > Psittaciformes > Psittacidae > Loriculus > Loriculus beryllinus. The sequence goes on from JBCJKH010043814.1 coordinate 5,344, forward strand.
ATCAAGGGCAATAACAGAAAATATGCAAAGGTCTGAAAGTGAGGTTGAGAGTTTGCCATTATACACCGAGAAAGGTGAGTGCATTGGGGGCAGTTGGGCTGGTTTGTTTGCACAGTATTAACTCCCTGAATTGAATTTTGTGTGAAGACAGGGTCAGATGCTCCTGTCTGACCCTGCGCACTGGACCTGAATGGAGGTTGTAGGGAGGTGGGTGTCGGTCTCTTTTCCCAAGTAGCAAGTGATAGGATGAGACAAAATAAGCTCAAGTTGTGCCAGAGGAAGTTTAGATTGGATGTTAGGAATTTCTTCACTGGAACAGGCTGCCCAGGAAAATGGTTGAATCCCTAGAGGTACATTGTAGATGTGGTACTTAGGGATACGGTTTAGTGGTGAACTCAGCAGTGCTACGTTAATGGTTGGACTTGATGATCTTCGAGTATTTTTCCAGCCTGAATGATTCCAGCATTCTGTTCTATACTTGTATGATTCTGTGACACTGCGCCATGACTATTAAGGGCTGACTCAGTGCTGGAAATCCAAACATTGAACTATAATACCCACACTCTAAAGAAAGGAAAAATTTATGTGCTAATAATATATTTTACAGCAATTCTTGGAATATGGGAGGTGGAAGCATAATAGCCTGCCTGGAATCTAGTATCCTTTTTAGTTCATATAATATAATTAATCTTGCACATTTTGCTTGCTCTCTGGCCATTGCTCTGGCTGTTTATTTTGAGGAGAACAACACTACTCTCTTTTACCAAGCCCGAACGATCCAAGATTTTATAGAAGACAAACACCTCGGTTTCAAACTGGAAGTTAAATGGCAAGCAGTGAGGGCTGCGGATTTCTAATCTTAGTGTCTCTCCAGTGAACCACTACATTTAATAATCAAGCTGCATGCCGCCTTCGCTCCAGTGCCTGAGCAGTCCCAGAGCAGGGCCCCACGTGGAGTGTATTTCAGCAGCCTCACTAATTTAGTTAAACTGGTGGAGGAGCTGGTCAGTTAAAACAAAAACCCCACAACACACATTGCTGTGTATGATTTGGATGTTAAGGATGGGATGGGATTTTACAGCAGCTAAGACTCTTCAATACATTTGCATATATTATGTAAATGTCCTTGAAAATATATTGACATATATTAAACATGTGAACTCTGTAATTTGCAGTACTATCTCCTACACTGGAGGAGTGTCTATGTGGAAGCGAGTTAAGTTTAGCTTGAAAATGCACATGGTAAATGTTTATACAATTAGGCAGACACACAAACTATAAGACTAATTATTTTAATTGATTCAGTTGTGCAGACCAGTTCTTGGAGTAATTGCTTGACAAATCTTAATTGATTAGTTTACTTTTTTTGGAAGGCATTATTAAAGAGACCATTCCCTGTGGGGAGCTTCATTTCCAAGAGAAACATATATCATATATAGCTAATGTCCCAGGCACTATCGTGGTGCATGCTGTTCAGGGACAAAGTGCTGCCAGCCCAGGGAGGCTTTCTCACCAGCCAGTGTTAAAGGTGCTAAGCTGAACGGTGTGGAAAAGAGCTGCTCCTGCAGTGAGTAATTCTCAAAGATCCAAGTGCCCGTGTGGGCCTGAAAATGGCTGAGCAAAGAGCAGGAGCTGCCGCCGCACGGCTGTGTGTGCAGAGGATGTGGTAGCAGGGAAAGCAAGAGCTGCATTTTCTGCGTAGGAGCAGCCTGAGCTGCATAACTTTACTTAAAATGAAGGTTGCAGAGAGCTTCACCAAGGAAACAATGCTTTTCCCAGCAAAGTCAACAGGAAAATATTCCAACTATTTCAGAGAAGGAAACATTTTGACTGAAATATTTGGGTCTGCATATCTTTATATAATAAGGCTGCATATCTGCTCCATAAGTGTGTGCGCGCCTGGCTATGCTAGCTGAAACTTCCAGAGGAAGGATATGAAAGTTTCTGGTTTGTATTTTCTGTGGTTGTACTAGTTCAAAGTTGTTTCTTCAAATGCATTGTTCTAAAAACACGGAGCTCAAAAGCCAGCGCTACACAAGGAAGGCTCATGCATTGTTCACAATGGTTTTATTGTTTGTGAGTTTGGCACATGAATTAAAAATAGTGAACCTGTTAATTCACTTCACCACAACCTTCCTACCAAAATGCAACACCCTTGTCCCAGATTCAACAGCCCTGCAAAACAAAAATTAACATTAGGAAATATATTATTGAAAATAGCAGAATAGTTTTTGCTGAAAACCAGGGAGATAAAAACTATCTGGGGCAAGAAGTGAGCATGAAATGCTTTAGCCCAAATGGATAAAATGAGGTATAAGCAACTGAACACAGAGATCAATCATGAAAAATGTTAAGCAACCTTATCTCTCTGTGCTGCTAGCAGCTCCATCTGTTATACACAGTAAAAATACTGAAACCAGAAAAGCAAACCCAGCAACAATCAGTTTTATTTATTGAAATAAAGATGCATAAAACAACACTCCTATATCAAAATGTCCTAGAGGAAGAAAACCAATCTCACCAGGCAAGGTTTCCCAGTACTGAAAGAACTACGAAGGGAATTGCTGGAGGCAAAGAGCTGCTGTTATGTAGGAAGTGATACACCCCGAGATAGAGAGGACAGAAGGATTTCTGACACAACAGAGGCTTTCTATAAAATATTCCAGGTTATATTTTCTGTGGCAGTATTAGAATTGTCTTTATTATTCTCCTTTCTTGAAATGAGCTGTTCTGAGAGTATATTGGTCAAAGTGATTTGCCCTTTCCCTAGGAGATTATAAAGTGGGAATCTGTTTTGATGGTTAATCATTAAATGGAGTCCTTTCCATTTTCAGGAACAGAACGTTTCCTAAAAGAAACAGTGACTGAAATGAAATGCTATGTATTCCAGCAACCTTGGCTTGCAAATAAGCTGACAGTTATGTAAGCAATGGCACATGTGGAGCAGGTACTGTCTGAATAAGCAACTGGAACCATTTTGTTTACAAATAGTGAGCTGGTACCCATGGCACCTTAGGAAACAAGCAACTGTTTCTGTGCAGGTTGTTATCATCTGGGTTATCTAAAATATGCTTTCTGCTGCACTTATTGCAGGTAAGAACATTTATTTTTCGACGCGTTCCTGGACAACTTACTTCAATTGGAAGTTCACTCAGGATGTCAGTAATCACACTAAAGTATAATTTCCTCTTTTCCTGGAAAGAAGGAGTAGACATTCTACATGAACAGCCTGATCCAGCTCCCTTCCCCAGCATTGCTGAAATGAGGCTGTACAAGCACTGATACTTCCATTTGCAGCATTCATTGTAGATTCCCTAAATCAAGGATTAATTTCAAATCAAAACTTTTCCCAAAGCAAAAATCAGTCCTACAAAGGCAAATACATAATTGCATTTGATTCAGGAAACTTCTGATCAAATACAAGAAACTACTTCCTGCTAACTAGTTCCTTTCATACCCAGACATTATCAGTGATGTTCTAAAATGCTGTACATAGTTATGCTAAATTTAATAGCCATCTGCTTAGCTGAAGCAAACTTTGTATTTTTTTTTCTGGAAATATGAACACAAAGAAATCAATGTGAATTAAATATTTGCAGGACTAGTGCTTTCATATCAATGTTTGCATCCCTACCCAGAAATTTCTTTAAAAGAGCTCCTGAAATGACCAGAGTTCCAGTATAACACAGTGGAATATGCTGAATTACTTAGCTGCATCACCACACGTGGCTGGTGTGTGTGGATATGTATGTGCTTATGCACGTAGGGAGCAATTTCTATTATACTGAACACAGGAAATAACAAGGGTGGAGGCTCTGCTCCACCAAACAGCTGACTAATCCTGATAACCTTGGAAATGGCTCTACAAAGTTTCAATGTAGAACCCATGTGCCATCCTGCAGACAAGAATCAGGTCCCTAGATACTTCTGATAGTCTTCTGGCACTGGCCCACAGTCATTCTGCAGAGGCCTCAAATACCATGTAGTGAATGAACCCTAACCTGATTTCCTCGTAATGTGATCACAGCTTGAAGAGGTTCCAAAGCTACCTCGATGTTCAGAAGAAAAACAGAGGCATGATACAAGGCTGTGCTCTGTCCTGCAGACACCCATACTCTAAATGATTAGTATGCTTCTTAGCATAGCCCACACCAATTAGTGGTCACCTGCAGATTGCTCTGGCCTGATCTGAGGCCAACATAGACCAGTTGTTGTGGGCTTGAAGATCTTCTGCTGGGGTCAGGGGCTTGGAACGGAGGAATTAGCTGTATGGATATAGACTCTATAATACTACTTATTCTACTTCCTAGGACCAGAGAATGGTCCCTAGCCTGTCTTACTCAAAGACACGATCTGAAATATGTGAGGCCAGCTTTTATATATTCAGTTTCTGCATAACTAAGCCTTGAGACTTTAAAATCTGCTTTAAACAAGAAAGTTGGCATTTTGCTCCTCTAATATTACCCCTCCTTCCCAGCATGGGTAAATTCAAATGAACTCTTACCTTCTTTCACATTAACACTTGAGCCGTGCTCTCTCCAATCATAATTCAAGGAACTGTTCTGTAGTTTGGAATGAGAGCAGCTAATGAACTAGTTTTGTTGCCAGGGTTTCACTAATCATTTTCAGCTCTAGGAAGATACTGGGAAATGTGAATGTGCCATGCTGCCTAAAGAGTCTTTATGCTCATAGACTGCTAGTGTCGAGTACTGTGGTTGGTCTCCAGCAGCATAGATCTGTCTGAGCTTGCACAGGTCGTGGAGGTTGTTGAAACCATCACCCTTTCTCCTCATTTCAAATGTGAAAGCACATTTTTCTCACTTCTGCCTGTTATATTTGAGCTCTACAGATAACCTTGTTGCCCTGGCTTTGAAAGTTCAGATTATTTGTTTGATCATAGAATCACAGAATGGTTTAGGTTGGAAGGGATCTTAAAGATCATCCAGTTCAACCCCCTGCCACAGGCCTTCCACCAGACCAGTTTACTCAAAGCCCCATCTAGACTGAAACCTTTATGCTTTTTGTTTTCTTTTCCCAGCTATCACAAAAGAGTGAACCAAAGTTTTCCTGTGAGATTGGTGCTCCATGTAAATCTTCCAGGAGTTCATCTGAGTGAAAGATTTACATAATTTCCTGCACTCACCTCTGTATAGCCTGCTCCAGTTTTGTAGGGATTGGTTTAAACTCACCTTGTGTATCCATATCAGAGGTAGATATTCCCTCAGATGTTGATGAACCTATGGTAATAATTTAATATAAGCAACTTTGCTGTGGTGGGAGTGAGGTGGGCAGGGAACCGATGCCTGTGACTTTGCCCCTTTGTTGAACCTGTAGTGCAGAGCCTGAGGGGAAGTGCACAGGATCCTGTCTGTAATGAGGAGAACCTCAACCCAAGTAAAACTGCAATGAATCTTCTCTCTTTCACTGGATAATTTCAGGTTCTTACGATACCCAGTTATACACCCCCATGTAGCATTTGCACATGAGGCTCCCGCACGCCAGTTATCAAATCCACCCAACTACATCATCTTTGTTTTTTGGCATTTACCTTCCATTTCCAGGGGACTGCAGTGTTTATCAGATTTATGGACTTGTACGTCTGTAATTTTCACAGAACTGGATGGTCATGAGTAGCTCTCATGATGAACTCTCGAGGCTTGGTACACGGAAAAGGTTTGCAAATTGGTTTCTTCCTTTTCCACTATTTGTGATTTCTTGAGGACACCATTAACAGATACAGTATGATTTTGGCTTTTTTTGTTGTGATAGAATGAACACGAACGCATTCACATGGATAGCTTCCACCTAGGTCAAAACAAGCCTATGTCTATAGGTGCCTGGTTCAGCTTGGTGCTGCTTATCTGAATGTTTACTGGTGAAAGGAACTGCAGCCCCTTTAGAGCCTCATTAGAACTAATTAGTTCCACCATTGCTTTGTTGGTTGCAGTTGCTTTTATGTACAATAAATTGTACATATACAGCATGAGCCCTCTGCTTTTTCTTGTCATAGAAAACAAAAATTGATTTTTTTCCCTTTCCCTGTGTTCTCTGAGGGTGAAGACCGTCTTCAAGGCAGATGCTAGTTAGCATCTACCACCTATGGTCCTGTGCCTGACATTGATATATTACATGTAGATAATTCGCATCTACAGGTTCATATAAAATGAACCCAGGACAGGAGTCATGATCTTCAGAGATGGTTTTATATTCTGCTTTGTTTATTGAGTCAGACTGTGTGTTCCTGAATTCTGACTGCTGCTTATGGAATTGCTAATCCATCATCTTTTGGTCAAGTTCTGTTTCCCTCTGTCATGTAAAGCCTTTGAAGTCTTTCATCACTAATACCATACAGCTGCACTGAAGCATGATTGGTCTCCAAGACATTTCTAAGTACATGTTCATTTTGCTTTTTATCTCTGGCATTAATTTCCTGTTTAACTTCCTTATTCTATTATGAAATTTGAAGGTGTCTACAATACTGCCTAGCTTTGAGCTTGCAGTACTCTGCTAAGATCCTTTACAAGTCTTGTGGACATATGGTTCCTGGTTTCTGAGATTGCAACAAGGCACATCATAGGGCGTTAACTTTTACTGCCACACACAGTCAGAAAATTGCTTTCTATTTATCGTTATCTATAATCCTATTTGCAAGAAAATAGGGGCTCAACCTTTTTAACCTTCTGAACTTTCTGTATGCTTTCAGACAGCTGCTATGTTTCACTATCTTCCTTTTTTCTAATCAACCTGTTCATGAAGTGTTATCTTCTATTCCCAAACAGAATTTCATTCCTTAAATTACTTGGATGAATGTGAAAGAGATAATATTTAATCTCTTTCTGTATGAATAACAAACAGAGTATTCATCTATCACTGGTCAAAGTGAGCGCTGGATATGCAACATGAGGGTTTCTTTTAAACAATGGATCCAGCTTGGGGAATGTGAAATATCTGTTATTTTCTTTTCAGTCTGAACTTTTGATTGGGCTCATGGTAAGTCAACTTCACAGATGGAATGATAGAAATACCAATAAAAATGCAAAAAGTAAGGCACTACTGGACATATGCAGAATTTATAGTAGGCTAGTTCTTTTAGTGTCCAGCTTTTGTTAGCCTGTTTTGCCACTGTCTGTTTATACAGTTACACCTAAAATGTTAATTGATGATGCACCATGCTATTGTGGCTTGTGTACATCATACTGTATCACAGACCAGCCAAGAGATTCAGTGAATCAAGAGAGGTTCAGTAGCATCTACAGAGCAGATGGTTTATTGGTTTTTCATTAGATTCATTACAATTACAAGATTCATTACAATTTTACTTGGGTTGAGATTATCTTCATCACACACAGCAGTATTGGTTTATTAATCAATACATCAGTTGGAGATCTGTCACTTTATATATACACATGCATTCATACATACAAGAACTGTAGGTATCCCCTACATATCCTGTGTAACACCCTGCTCCACAAAAAAGTTCAATAGTGATTCTGACAAGAAAAATGCACAACTATGTTCTGTTCTGTTCTGTTCTATTCTATTCCATTCTAGTCTATTCTTTTAGTCTGTGCACATGTGTGTATGAGCATGTGTATGCATGTAAATATGTCTTTAGAATGTACAAGAGTGCTATGCAATATACACGTAGTATCAGTTACAGTATCAGCTTCCCATACAGCAGAAGCTGTATGGGGAGCATGAACAGGAGCAGAAAAATGTGTGAGAACAGCTGTCTCCAGAAAATCCCTTGCCTCTCCTGGCTGCAGGTTGCCAGTGTTTCCTAGAGACTGCACAAGCTACGAGGTTGTGCATTATTAAAAAGGAAGGCATATAAATCCGTCACGAGGATTCAACATGGACGTGCTCTTTAAAGAGAGAGGTTGGTGATGCCTGTGCTTGAATGTGTTATAAAATTGCGTATGTGTTGAAATCTGGCACTTTTCCACACAGCACGGTACTTGCACGGAGCAGTCATTCGATGCCTCAAAAACGTCTCTGGCCAGATACTTCATTCAGTTTAATCCTTCACCTTGCCAGGACTTTTGCAAGGCATTTCCTGTTAAATGCAATGTGCCCTTCAGCTTCCTTTCTGAAATCGTCAGCCAGCCCTATAAAATATGCCACTGCTCGTATCTATCGGAGGATATTAGCTGTAATGTAGAATACATGACAAAAAAATTGCTGTATGGATCCTGATTACCTATCCAAAGCAAATATGGACTTTGTTAGAAGTCTTTAACATTTGTTATATGCAAAGATACTTATGGTCCTGTCCCATGTTCCCCCCCACCCTCCCTAAGCCAGTGCATGGAGGTAGAGGAGATGAGATTGGAGCACCGAATTTAGACACCCAGCAAAGTGCATTCACCACAGCCTGCTACAGACACAGCTGTAGCTTCGCAGCCCTCTTTTATAGTGCTGCTTAACATGATGCTGAGAGAATTACATCGCTGTTTTGAGACTACCACAACTCAAACTTTACCTGCAGGGCTGAAAAGTTTCTTGGTTACAGGATCTGTTTGCGGCTACTGTCATTGCTTGGCATGTGTGGGTGCAGCTCTATAGGTGTTTTCTGCCTGGCAGTTACCAAGACTGTGGTTCCGCTGACTAATCAGTGAGTTTCTGGAATTGTTTTTTCTGTACATTTTCTGCTCAGAGATTAAGCTGAGCAGAATGACAGCCCTTGATCTGCTCTCAGTTCAACATGAGGGAGGAAAATTAACACAGACGTGGGTGGAAGAATCAAGAACTGAAGTCTAAATCAAGAGGAAAGGCAGGTTTTGAGATGGGCTGATGAGTGATACAGTAGGTTATGAGAAGTTTAAAGAAGAAGGATGAGGTAGCACAAAGAAAGGCCATCTCACATCATAGAATCATTAAGTAGTTTGGGTTGGAAGGGACCTTTAAAGGTCATCTGCATGGTTGGTGAGTGCCTACATTGTTTTATTTTGGCTTATTATGACCACCCATTGCTGCTGCCTTGCTAGAACACCTCAGAACAGACATCCAGTTCACTATCTCCTTTACTAGATTTCATGGGTTACAGCCACTGAGCACCAATGCATGCCACATCATGTTTATGTGCTAAACTAACATCTCCATGTCTCCTAGAAACTGATTTACCTGCAGAGGGAGAAGAAAAAAGATCAACAATGCAAAGGTGCTAATGAGGTACAGGAATAAATTAATGTCAATAGAGTGAAAATGGATCAAGTTTGGACAAGCTGGAATACTCCAGCAAATGAGCTGGGAACATTCATAAAGACAGACGGAAACACATGATACCAGCTCAATGGAGTGCAGGAGTTAACAGACAAGTAACTCACTAGTGACACAGAGATAAGCCACTTAGGCTGTCAGCTCATGATATGTTCATCAAGCCATCTCAGCTTAGATATTCTCAGTAAACTTTTGCCTTCTTACTTTTTACCATCTATGCAGCACATTTTTGTTATTTTTAAAGCTCTTCCTAATTTCACAGGTGTCTACAGGTACATTGTGAATAAAAGACAGACTCGGGACAACGTGAGCCCCCTCCAGAAGCTATCAGGAGAACTGGCTACCCTGGATATGGAGAAGGCTGAGGTTCTTAAAGACTTCTTTGCGTCAGTTTTCATTGGTAAAGGCTCTGTCCGCACCACCCAAGTCTTGGAAGGCAGACTCAGGAATTGTGAGAATGAAGACCTTAGGCCCACTGCAGGACAGGATCTGGTTCGAGACCATCTTAAGAACCTGAACATGCACAAGTCTATAGGACCTGATGAAATCCATCCGCGGGTCCTGAAGGAGCTGGTGAATGAAGTAGCTAAGCCACTGGCCATCATATTTGAAAAATCATGGCAGTCAGGTGAAGTTCCTGAAGACTGTAAAAAGGGAAATATAACCCCCATTTTCAAGAAGGGGAAAATGGATGACACAGGGAACTACAGACCAGTCAGTCTCACCTCTGTGCCTGGCAAAATCTTGGAGCAGATTCTCCTGGAAGGCATGCTA
>JBCJKH010043821.1:0-19413 GCA_039877255.1 Loriculus beryllinus
GGGCGCACTCAATCCCACTGTCCATGTCAGTGACAAAGATGTTGAACAAGACCGGTCCCAGCACTGATCCCTGAGGGGCACCACTCGTCACTGGTCTCCAGTTGGACATTGAGCCATTGACCACTTGCTAGAGAGTAACTCCTGGAGCTTTAAAGGCCAGCTGCACCGTTCTGTGAGTGAAGAGGCGGGGATAGAGGCCAGTACTGATAATATCAACCCAGAATTCTGTTTGCTGGATTTACCAGGTTTTAGTACAGATCTCAAATAGTACTTCCATATTCCATTCCACACATAGGCACACACTTGCTGAGTCTGGTAGAACAGGAAGGTCTCTGCCTGTCAGTAAACCACAGGATTCACCAGTATGAATATCCAGCCAGATTTGCCTGAAAAAAATATAGATTTTTAAGCCTCTGAGAAGCATCCAAGGAAATCTGCAGAGCTGACTCAATGGATGTCAGCACCAGAGGGTATTTTTGACATTGGCACTAATGGCAAAAAGAAGAAAAAAAAAAAGGAAAACCATGAGAGAGAAGAAAATAACTTGCTGTATCAAAGCCAAGGGTACTGAGGCCTCAAGAGATGGTGTAATTTTGTTCTTTGATGCTACTTACATTTTAAGTTGCAACAGAGGCTATGTTGGGAATTCATTACTTAATATAAAACCAAAGAGATTCCTCAGTCCCTAGCCAGTAGTATCTGGCAGTGGCAGACATGAACAGAAAAAGATGCCTCTTTTGGGTATTTAGTGAAAGGACCCAAGCCAGTCTTGGTATTTTCAACTGTAAGAATCTAGCTCCAATTATGAAGCATAAAGCTGTAAGTGTTCAAAAGCTATATGATCCTGGAGCTTTAATTCAAAACCTCACTTCCAGCAGCAAAGGAGAAAACCAGTAAGCTGCATACTTGACTATCTGAGTGATTTTTGTTCTGAACTAGTCAGACTAGTATAATCACCGGTTAGGAAATGGTCTTATGAAAAAAACCCTCTTATGAAACTTTAGGCTTTTGTGTCACATCTAAGATGTTCCCTAATACTATTAGCACGATAAATTATCATTACTTAGATTCCACCTAAACCCAAAACTGAGTTCTGCTTTCTCTTTGGCACAGGAGTAGGAAGGAGTTTCAAGGGAATACAGGATGTATGCTTTGCTTGAGTATAGGCAATGACCTCAACCCGCACATGATACTACTTGCATATGCTGTAGGGAGTGCTGCACTTCATCATTACATTTGCATTGCCTCCATAGCCAAGGAAATGCTTTCCCAAAGGTTAAGAGAGCAGCAGAAAGTTTCAACTTTAGGAGGTCTGTCCAGCAGCCAAAATAGAACTGTTTATCATACTGCTACTTCTCTTCATCCTCTTTTGGGATCACTGGTGCTGAGCTGGAAGTAAAGCCAGGTTCTTTTTCCCACCAAAAGGAATACAACCAGGTTGCTGGCAACCTGATAGTGAGGTGGCTGTACAGAGTAAAGCATGCCAAGCAGGCTTTTTACAACACTTCCCCCCTTATCTTCAGCATGGCTCATAAGGCAACCAGCAGTTACTATGATATTCTTGCACACAATGACCCCCACGCCCCCAGTTTAATCCAGGCAGATCACGTCTCCTGCAAATTATTAAGTGCTAAAGCTGGAGGCAATGCTAGCCAGAGGCAGCACCATATAACTATATTAGCCCTATTCCTGTAACTACCTAAATTGTAATCCTCATTATTCTGAAAAAGATTGCCTTCTAGTAGCAGGCATCATTTTTGTTCCACTGTGTACCAGTAAAATACAGATGCCAGCTAAGCAACTACCTAATCTATTTTTATACATACAGGTCAATTGTCCCATGAACTGACATATATAAAGAACAGGAGAATTGGATTAAAACCCATTTTTGTGCTATTCCAAATTCAGCTCTCTGTGTCTTTCTGTTTTAATTGTGGTTATTGTATTGCTTGCTTATATTGTGATTTAGGAACATAAAACAGGGAAAAGAGGTTATGCAGAACATGCCAGATTCCAGGATGAAAAAGCCCACCATGTTTCCTTGTGCTTTTTTAAGTTAAATAATTATCACATTGTTACATATTCCTGGTCACAGATTGCACATTCAGTGCAGTACCAGATACAGTGAACTGATGTAACCTGGCTATTCACTGTGGACTGAATATTTAAAGAGAGCACAAGAGCTGGTTCCAACACAAACAGTGGGAAAAGAAAGACTGGGCTGGTGCAATTGCTGACAACTACTGGAACAAATTAGCTCATGCTCAGATTTCAGGAATACAATTAATTAATCACTACTAAGTATCCTAAAATCAAGTGAGCCATATCCCAGCTAATAGTCCACAATATAATGTTCACAGCACGTATCAGGCAATGAAGATGCTCATTACAGTGCCAGAACTAGTGTTTCCAGAAAAATATTATATATAAAGATGAAGTAATTATATGGCATGACAACAAAAAGAGCTGCAGAGTTTACAGCTGAGCTAAAAATCTGTAAGAATCTGTTTCCAAAAAATACTTTTCAAAGCTGGAGACATATGAACAATAAAGTATTAGGCATATTTTTTCAGATCACTTAGGAATATACTTTGCCTTTGATATATATACATCTAATATACACAACATAACCAAGAGAGCAAACAAAAATGTACTAATGGAAAACAATGTCCTTTTGCTCTTACTCAGGAGAGAGCAGTTTGTAGAACACTATTTGTAATACATAAAACAATCACAAAAGCCCTTTCAGATCACAATTTCACAAGCTGCCTGTTCTTTTAGCTTTATACAATGAAGAAATCAAAATCAGAAAATAGACTCACGTTTAAGAGCATATTTGGAAGAGTACCTTATATAAAGAAAGTAGTCCAAAGTCAAAGCCCATTGTGACCTCAGCAGAGGGCAAGAAATGCCCACTATGGCACAAAATGAATCAACACACTGGCATTCTCCTAGTGTGCCGCAGTTTGCCCATATTTACACAATGCTACAGACTTAGTGTGTCATTGAAAACCTATTTAAATTAACAACTCCATGGTTATCACTTTTGCAGACAGTAATGAACCTTAAGTGAACCTGTGTGTGCATATTCAAAACAGCTTCATTTTTGGACTACCTTTGTAACTCTGAAATAGGTATTATAAAGGCTATTGACTTGCTCAAACTTAGATTATTAGGCTAGATTTTCAGCTGTTTGAATGGCAATGTTCACTGCCATGATGTCCATTTACATGAAATGGCTCATTATTAATTCAAGGTCTTATTTGCTCCGTAATGAATACTTTCACTAGTCACCTTCCCAATGGCAGCTTTAAGTGCTCAAACAGTACCTCCATGGTCAGACTTATCATACTCAATAACTTAGTTACCAAAAAATAATGCTTTTTCTCTCTTTCTATGAGACATACCTAAGGTAAGCCTTTTTAATCATTTACAAAACAAACTAAAATACCTTCTGTGCCATAAATAACTAGAATTATGCTTTCATACAGCATCATTTGCTTATAAATATAAAAATTTTACAACCCTAAGGGGACATTAAGGATGAAACAAAACCAGAATGGAATTAAACAGCTAAATGGACAACAGAGCCCTCCATAACAAGCCTCTTTTACAGCCTTGTCTTTTTTCTTACTTATTGTTATTTCTGTCTGTACCCATTCACACATATATTTCATCTCTGTTATTTTAAGATACTACATACATTTTAACATCTTTGTTTGGTCTTTCAACTTTACAATGCTATCTCTGCACTTCTAAAACAAATGAGGATACAAACACTTCACTAAGTTTGTGCATCTTCATTTAATACATCACAGTGGTCAGAAACACAATTGACTGAAAATACGGCTGACTGTTCCGCCAGCCAACCAACACTCAATATTTTTCACAACGATTTCAAAAATTCAAATTTTACAATTTTTAAACCAAATCTCACTCATTACCTCAGTGGAACAGTTAACTGTCAAACTGGCAAAGAAGAGCAGCCACTCTTTGAGCTCTGTTGTTACTAGCATTAAGTAATTTAGTTTAAATGCCTAAAAAAAATATTCAGGAACTCAATGAAGTTGAATTATCTCAGTGAGAGCCTGAGAAACCTCAATGGTAAGCTCAGTAATTCTGAGGCAAACTGTGGGAGGTAAAAAATTTATTTACACTGCTTTTTTTGTGAGAAAATATCCTTCTAAAGGTCTACAGCAAAATCTATGTGCTCAGCGAAACCAACTGGTATTCCACAAGACTGGCAATCTGACTGAAATTTCTAGTGAGTAGGTGTACTTGAGTAACACTGGAGTAACTCAAACTGAAAATATTCTAGCATCTTTACTTTTTTGATTCTGAGTACCACTTAACAAACTTTCAAATAACTATCTTGACCCAAATATATTTAAGCTGGTTGTGCCCAAAAGCCACCATTAAGATATGAGCATGAATATTACAACAGCTATACAAAAATTAGGAAATAGTTTTTACCATGGAAAGCATGAGGAACAAAGTTTTGTGATTAGGTAAATACTTATTTTCTTTAATGGCTGAGCAGGCCACTTAAGATGCCTTGATCCCACCATGAAGTTGCCCATCAAATAAATGTACTTCAGTGTATCTTGCTAAAAAATGTTACTACATACCTGGAATAAATTCCACTGACCATGTTGTGCTGGAAAGACATGTCTGCTGTGCTGGGTCCAGCAGCTTTGGAAATAAGCAATATGACCAAGCCTCGCATCTGTAAGTTATTTCGGCTATCATACACAAAACCCCTGAAAAAAGGACAGAAAAAAAAATTCATGTTTTCACAATCTACTTTCACTAGTCATATACCATAGTGGAAAGAAAAACTCAGATCTCAGTATGCCATCACTTCATCAACACTTTAACATTTACATTTACATAGAAATAAGCAACAATTACGAATCCTAAACAAAAGAACTGTTTCAAATGCAGGACTTGTAAATTTGGGGTCAAAAGGAAACTGCCACCAAATATGTATCTGTTGAAAGCAATTCTAAATGACCACTTAGGTACACCACCTCAGAAATCAACTTGTTTCAAAGCAAGCTTAGTTTTCCTTTTTGACTGTAATGTCTCCAACTGCATTCTTCCTGTCCTTGTCAAATGCTTTCTAGTTCGTATGTTCATGAATTAGGCTAAATCACTAGAAGAGAAGATGATACATTCCAGATGCTATTAAATTTGTAAACTAATTTCCAATAAATAAGAGCCCTTATCTCTGATACAATAAAAATTATTTGTTAAAATAAATCATATAAAGAACTACATCACAGATTACTAAGCACTTCAACTCGTTTTATTCCAGAGTATAATTTTGAAGGAAATCAAACAGAACTGTCTTTACATCTGAATTAAAATTTAAGATGTTGATCTTGAAAGTGTTTCAATAAAGAAAACAGTGGATGCAACCTAAAGTTTCATCTGGATTTTTTCATTACATCTACCACTACTTTACAAGGCAAGAATACCTTTAGTATACTATTTCATTTACACGGACACATAAACATTAAAAAGTCATAATTTAAACAGCTCCCGTCTGTGTGAAAGTTCCTCTGCTACAGCAAATAAAATCTTGACTCTTTTCTTGAGTCTTTACAGCCTGTTCTGCAGTGACAGGAAAATGGTCCAAACTACATGCTCTAGGAGGAGAAAGGTAGGGTCCACCTAGGGAACTGGTGCTAGACAGCTACTGAGCTTGACCTTCACACCTGCATTGATTCGAAGTGAATACTTCCTTGTTCACAGAAGCCCTGAACTCGACGCTGTGCAGCTACATCCTACAAATGCCACTAGCAATTACCATACGAGGAGGCCAGCATGGCTTTCTACCACAACTCATATTTGTAGCCCTGGCAGGGTCTAATTAGCCAAATGAGGCCATGACTTCTTGCCCATATCCTATTTGCTTCACCTGCAGACTATCAGGATGCCCACACAGGACAAGTTAGGTATGACATGTAAACTCAGTAGCACGGCAAGCCAGACTCCAGCAACATGCTCTCCACTCACTTGGTAGAGAAAGTACCAACTTCTGCCGAATTGCCAAGAAAGAGTGCAAGTGTGTATGGCTTCAGACAGTTACAGAGTTTGGTTGAACTAAGCTGAGGTTTTAAGAACCAGGTGGATACCAACCATGCACAAAGCTGAAATTTAGCCAAAAGCAAGTACCAGCCACCAATCTTAATATTCAATAATGCAATTAAGCATTAGACTCTCTTAACAAAGCACTAAAATGCAAAAAGCAATTAACACATTACCTTGCTACCTATCTTAAAATAAACCAATTAAAATGTTTCTGAAAATTAGGAGAACATGGGTGATCAATATTTTAGTGGAAGACATTCAGCACCTTAGTTAAAGCTCAACTTTAACTTCCTGAGGAGAAACCATAGAGCCACCAGCTCCCACTTCTTTGATCCTCAAAGAACCTTTAAAAAAAACCAGACCAAACAGAAAACCCCCAAAACCAACCCAACAAGACATCCAAACAAAACCAGCAAATCCCAGCAACACAATCCTGACTAAAACAGCATAAAAACAGTGAAAGGAAGATGCTGTATATAAGGGCTCACTTCCCTGAGCAGAAGTGGTTTCTTTTAAATCAGTCCCCCAGTACTTCCCAACCACTCAAGCCTAAGAAAGTCTGCACAGCTCAGGTCTCTTCCCAAGAGCATACACCGCAGTCCTTCAATGGGGACCTTTATTGTTTTTATCGAGTACATATAGTGAGGGAACTGGAGGAGGGGAGAGCTGCTTGCCTTCATCACATTGTGGTTTTATAACTTACATACCTTTATTCTCAACAAGTACAGAAATAAATAGTTCTTTCCTTACCATGTTCTAATATACAGTTAACAGAATGTACCCAAGACAGTTAAATACTGAAAACTCTATAGATTTCTGAAGTCAGAGCCACAGTGAACATCAAACTACACAGGAAAAAAAAATACATATAATGAATAATATACAGTGTGTGTACATCCTGTATACAGTATTCTTAATTGTTTGTGGTGGTGTAAGTACTTCTCTGGCTTGAACTTCAGTTGCCCACATTACTCACAACCACACAGGTTATGCAGATGATGCAACTAAGTACAAATGTATTTCTTCAATGCTATTTACAACTCCATTATTTTTAAAGAACAGTGGTTCTAGGAAAAAAGTTGGGTTTTTCCACATACATATGATGGTAAAAGCAGAGCACCTTATTAAATGATGATCCTTTGAGAACTTTTTTTTCTTAAGAAAAAAACTAAAATATAGCAAATTACGGGTGATACTTTTAACAATCAGAACATTTTGGTTTTTCATGCCTGGTGCTCTACAGCTTGCCAAGACATAAAATATTACAGAAGTAGAGAAGAAAGGTGTTCACCACAGGATCATAAAGCACTGGCCTTAAAATAAGCCACTGCCTAAATAGACACCACTAGAAGTGAAGCACTATAGTACTATCATCTGATTCAGACTAGGGAAGGAACAGAAGAAGAAAATTTCCTGTGCTGAAAATACTCAAAACAGTTTCATAGCAATAGTAAGAACAAGTGACCAAGAGCTGTTCAGGGGGCTTGAGACACCACTAGCAAGAAATGCCTTGCATTCTTAGCAGAAAGTTATTAATGAGAAGTGCAGCTGTGGGTGGGAGGGAAGAACAGGACATAAAAATCAGTGTAATAATAAGGAGAAACATGTATATAATTTCTACACCTAATCATATAGCCTATATGTTACATATGGTTTGGATGTAATTTTAGGAAAGATTTTCTATGAATTACCAAACCTGTAGTCAAAGTCTAACTCCATTCAAAACATGACTGAAGTTGTGTTACTGACATGTAGCATATCCACACTAAAGCAAACCCCATTAGACTTGAAACAAAGCCTACCCAGATCATCCTTTAGTCACTAGAAACTACTGCAGCTACTTGACATGGCTTCAGGGGTCACATTCATATTCTGAATTAAGCTCCCAAGAGATACTCTGCACAAGTAGCAGCTACACGAAAGTCTTCCAGATGGTGCAATTAGTCTTGATGGGTATATGACAGGATACAGGTGCCTCTAGGGAAAAAAGTGAACTAAAACCCACCCAAGTGAAATTGTGCACACAGAAAAAGATGCATCAAGCTGACACTCTCTTGGAAAACCTCTGCTAAACACCACAAGTACATGCCTAGGGTACCCAAAAAAAGTAACATTTGCACAAGTTTGCTGTTCTGAGTTACAGGCTGACTATCTTGCAAACTACATCATCCTCAGGGGACCGCATGACGAAAAAGGTAGGGAAGTCAAACAATTCTACAATTCAGTTTTGCAAAAGATTATTTTTTTTTTTTTTTAAATAACAAGAGGGGAGAGAGCATGTACTCTAGGTATTATCCATGTGACAGAACAACCCATTTGAAAACTAGCAGATTCACAGTTTTAAGTACAGAACAGCGTTCACAGAAAAAAATCGTCTTGCAGCACAGGGGAGAAGGCTCCTAGCTCTGAACACGCGTACTATGACACTGTACAGGCACAAGAGACTCACACCACCCACTGAAGCAACGACACTGGCTAATATCTAATGTGCTGCAAATTACACCTCCTACTACCAGGGTCCGTCTGCTACAGAGAATAAATCAGGCAAACATGAACATTTTGATGCTTTGTGTATTTCTCCACATGTGCAGCCATTTCAGTAGACTTTGCAGTTAAAATATCAACCTCCAATAAATGTCAGTTTAACTCCATCAGTAATTTAAACTTTCATTTGGTTTTACAAAACACAGCTAATGTTCTTAACAGGGTTTTTGTTTGGGGTTTTTTTTTTTCATTAAATTAAACTCTGAAAGTAAACAATAGAGAAGAAACACAGCAAAGACAACAGTTACTGTAAGGGAGAGATGGACATGGGGTAAATTTCATGAGTGTTAAAATGACAAAGCACAAGCAACTGTGAAGTCAACTGACTCTGCAAGTAGGCATAGCAGAAGAGAGCACACTTATGGACAGTAGTGGTACTTGAGATATAACCACTAAGAATACAGAAGACAAATTTCCCATAAAATGGACATTGTAAGATACTTTGGAAGTGTCAGAGAGGGGTTGTTAAATGTTTAGCCAAGTGTTTTTAGTATTTCCCAAATGTCCTGTTCATAACAGAAGCAAAGAGCTGTGGGATTTACAGCTTTCATCAGTTACCCCAGGAAGCCAGTGGAGTCCCTCTATCATTGCCCATGTGCACCCTCTAGCCACTGGTAGCAGCTGAAGTGAACAGATCACTGTCCGCCTCACATCCTCTGGTGATTTTGCCCTTCCTTTCCATGCATTTTATTGAAGCTGTTCCACTGACAAAAACCAATTGTCTTATTTTGGGTCATACATGAGCTCTGTTTAGTTACAAATGGAAAGAAAACAGGGAGAAATATGGGCTGGTGATCGCCCATTCTTCTGCCTTCCCACTTCAGATTGTCAAACAAAAGGAGGGTAAAAATCACCTTTTCAGACAGCTCTAATAAAAAAGCAGCTGGGAAAGTCTGTAACCCAACCAAAATCAATTATGTTGATGAAGAAGATTTATAAGCCTAGAATAATGTCATTGAAAACACAGGCTAGTTTTAGGCTGAATTAGAAATTGTTCTGAAAAAGAAACCCCTCTTCAAACTGACAATCCTGATGTGACAACATAAACACAGATTTAAATCCATAAGTCCTCAGGGAAAATAGCATCTCTTTTGCTCAATACAGAAGAGTTATCAGGATGCACTCATGGTTACTTTTTGCAGGTACATTAAAAAAACCAAACAAACCAAAAAGTAAAAAAGAAAAAAAAAAAATCACTCCACCTTTTTAGAATTAATTCTAACTCACAGTTCTGTATCTAGCAACTAGCAGTAACGCATGGAACTATTCAGCAAGATTGTTCCTCATTAGAAATGCAAGAGTTCTACCAGCCTCAGGGCTTTTATCCCATTAGCTTTATTAATGACTTGTCAGAAGTAAATAAGAGAAGAGTCTCCAACATACTCATTTTTTAAATGGATGTTAAACCACTGTATTACAGATGCACTTCTCTGAATCATAGGATTCACCATATTATCATAGGACCATACTCACATATGTATACATTTAAATACTCAAAGCATTCAACTTCATATATTTGGTGTATGCTAACAGCAGTCAACAGTGACTTATTTTCACCCACTACTCGAGTTTCAAGTATATATTAAATACATACTTGGACTTCTGCACAGTGTATTTTCAGATCACATTAAAATCCCTGTTCTATTCCAGTGTCCACAGCCAGATCTGTAGAGAGGAACCTGCCTTGTCATAGCAGTTTTGATCACGGTTCAGAGGGAAGGGAGAAGAAAAAGTTACTTCAAATGGGGAGAACAGAATTTAAAAATGGGATTTAAATTAAATATCCAGCTGTCAGGAAATGATAGAAGGAGGGATGCTCTGAAACCCATGAGCCATCTCAAACACCCACTGGAGACTGCAGATGAGACCATGCACATTTCAGAAACTTATTCCTGGACTTGAACAACTAAAGAGCCCGTTGCATATAGAAAATAAGTTTTGGGGTTGGTGGAATTTCTTCACCAAAAAACCAGGGTTGTGATAAGGATGGGGTTCATTACTGTTATATAACAGTCTAGTAATTAGAGGGGTTTATCCAGTAAGGGCAGATCTGAGTAATGGTTTGGCCAGGTCTGCGGGAGTTGATGTTTCTGTTCCACTCTGCAGGAGGGTAGCAGATTACAAGGGATGTCTTTGTAATAGCACTCCTGCTGTCTGCCTCTGAGCAAACCAGAGGTCTCAACCCATTTGCTTTGTGAAGCCAATCACAAAGAAACATAAGATTCCACAGGCAAAAACCAAAAAGGGCTTTGGTGTGAAGACAACAGAAGCCTGTCTGCACTGGCTCTTCATCCAAAACCAAATAAAATAAATAAATAAAAGGCAATTTTTAAGCAGTGTGGCCTTTGCTTATGATACAAAATAACCTTTGGGTAACTCTGACCATTACACAGTGTGATGTTTGGTTAGTCAAGACCAAGCCAAGATGGTAACTTAAGCATGTGCAGTAGTATGGCTGTGCTCAAGTGAGAAAGCACTTGCCTAAAAATTATGGGCTCCCAGCTGCATATCTATAGGTGTAGTTACTGAATAACTTACACAGGCAATGTCGTATCTGTGCTTCAATTTGGCTGGTCTTAGCCTTAAGAATCCTTAATGAATTACAACCAAGGCTTTCACTGAAAAACAGGCCTCAAAACACACAGCTCTGAAAAAGCTGCAGCATTCTTCAGGATGCAAAGAACTGTACAGATTTGGGTAACTTTCCTTGTATTTATGAAGTCTCAGACACCTACTCAGCTGGGGAGAGTGAGTAAAGATCACTCAACATATACTTAAAATACAGCCTGTATGAAATTTAGGTATTCAGGTGTTTCAGAAATCCATATAAGGTGTCTTTAAAATATCAACTAAAAAGGTCTTAGCTGCTTTATCTTGGAAGAAGTTTGCAGGAACATACCTTCTAGAACAGGAAGATCCTAAGGGGAGCTTCAAAGGTTCTTTCTAACCGGAGTTGACTCCATGAGAACAGAAAATAGCCATTCAGTTTTCACAAGTTTTGCTTACAAGGACAAACATTTCTTAACTAAAGGTGAAAAATTCCATGCAAAATTTCATCACTCCACTACTTATTAAATGTGATCTTCGAGAGACTATGAGTGAGGAAAACTATGCTTAGAATGGCAGCAGGTGCACAGACCTTGAGGTCAATGGCATCATTCCCAGGACTAATTTACCACAACAGAAAGTCTTAGGACATAACTTTCTGAAGGATTTCTAGTTGCTACATGTACCTATTTCTTTCAGCTTTAGTATACATCCTACATACTGTACTGATTTCAGGAAGAAAATTCCAAACGCCTTTTAAACATAGCAGTGATAACAACAGATAGGCCATTCTAGGCAACTAGAGAAGTCAGAAGGTTAAATAAAATCGTGGAGATCCAAATGGGCAAGATCCAAAAAAAACAAATCTCATCATAAAGATGAAGTTTAAGAAACTACAGGTTTTTGGGCAGGTGCAAAGCAATATACTTGGACCCAGTTCATTGTACTTAAGCATTTACAACTCCTCGAAATCAATACTGCCCTTCAAATTCTTGAAAGAAGAAAAAACAAACCAGCTTTCCCTGGAGCCTGTGCAACCCTATTTAAACACTCTTTTCAGTATACTATCCACTGCTACTAGGTATAATGAGTTTCCCAAAGCAGAGGTTATTTGAATCATTGCTACAAGGATCAGTTACGTATTTGTATATTATTTTACAAGTTTTTTGATATATTTCCTTTAGGATACATTACCTCTAGAATCAATTGGAGTAGCTTCTGTTAAAAGAAGCAACAAAGAAAACCATTCTAAGCTCTGATTTTTCTGCAAAACTTACAACCAGCTGAGAATGAAGAGGAAAATGTTTCACTTGGTAAGAAGAGAATCACCAGCTTTTCCATGTGATGAAGACATTTATTTCAAATATATTGATTATTCAGAAAAAAAATATTTTAAATAATTCTACCCTCCAACCATAGGATCTTATGAGTGGTAGGGGCAGGGCAAAAGGGACTACCTTAAGGATGACACTAAAGACACCACACAGAAAACAAACCACCAAAGCATATTTTTAAACCAACTGTCAGTCTCTGCTGTTTTTCCTGGTCAGTGTTTTCTTGATCGTGGAATGTGATGTGGATAGCAGGCAACCTAATACCAAAAAATGCAGTTAGTGTCTGAGTGCAATTACCCTGACCAGCAGTAGCTTTCAGGTCTGGCACCCTTATTTTTCTAACCACAAATACTTAGACAGAAGCCTAATTTTTGTGTGTCTGATTTCTCCATCAATATTTACTTTATTTAAACCTTGTGGGAGGTCTAGCACCCCACTGCCAACCAATATTGAGAGGTCTGCTCTAGCACAAGACTACCTTTTTGAAAACAGGCTCTCTCAAACACAGGAATATTCTGCTAAGTGAATACAAATACTTTGGAAGAGTTCTGTGAATGACAGAACTAAGATGAGCTTCACAAGGCTAATGAATTCAGACACCTCTGGAGGTCCAGTGTCACTTTGGCAATATTGTAATTGTAAAGCCTGTCATAAAAATGTATTTTGCATTAAATAAAGTCTACTTGGGAAATGGAACAATGAAATAGGTCAACTCCTGGCCATTATCTTACACTGAAAATGCTCGCAGCAAGTTTTACAAATGGATGAAACAAAATTACGTACTCAACAATATTTCTAAATAGCAACTTAACTGATCTTCAGCATTATTCAGATGAATTCTGAATTACAAATATTTATTCCTTAAAAACACTGTAGGCTCTTTATTAGTAGTGAAAAATACATTCCAAATTCTACGCTTCAGTGGATTGTTCTCACTTAAAGTAAGCAGTTTAAGTCAAACACTCACCAGAAGTTCTGCAAATACAAATCTTCCTTTTAAACAGAAATAAACAGAAATTGGTTTAAGTGGCTGAAAAACGACCAGCATCATTAGTCAAAATGCAGCATCTCTACATGTGTCACTACCTACCGGAGTTAAGTGGATACACAGAGCAAAAGCTTTTGTAAACCAGCAGAGGGTAAGAACACCTTAAAACCCAGTAGGGAATTAGGACAGAATGCAGGCAGCGATACGTATGCATGGTCACAAATGGGAAGAAATATAAATACTCCCACATATTATGACAAATGTATATGTATCTAAATACTGTACACTGAGGGCTTTTCAATGGTTTATTAAAAATAAAAAAATAAAAAAAATTAAGCCAACAGTAGAGAATACAGACAAGCCTAGACCACAACCCTTACCAGTATTATCTTCATTTGATGCTTTTCCTCTAAATTACTGATTCTAGAGAGTATCTTTTCAGTCAGACTCAGGCAGTAGACTCTGATAATTAAGATTAATCTGGGTTTTTATTCAGGTAAGAGTATTTTTAATGTAACCTCCACCCAAAATCCATAGTTCTCACTCCACTGTGTCAACAGCACAGTCAGCCTTGTATGTCTGAAAAGAAAACTTCCTTTTACAAAGATGAACATAAAACCCAACAAATATCTGTCCCTCTTTTCCTGGATCATTGCTAAGCATCTAAGTTCACTAAGTTACCAGGGGCATGCTTTAAATTTATGAAGTTCTGAAAGAGAATATAGTGTGAAATACTGTAAGCATTTTACAGCAAAGCAACTGCTAGGAAAAAACAAATATCCCTGGAAAACTTTAGAGATTTTCAATTATTTTTCCCACAGAAAAGACAAGACTTTAGAAAGCTTGAGATTTTAAGCAAACACTTGTGGTTTTGGAAATGCTAGTTTCCATAGCAACCAGTAAGGTCTTCTTTATATAGCATTATAAACAGATGGTAAAGACCGGTCATGTTTGCTTCTTTGCCAACACATCAATAGAACTGCTGTACTACTCTATCTCATGTATTAGAGTTATTAAGTAACTTGGGTATTTGAGCAACAAAATCTACAAATCAGACTTGCTTAAAACTAGCATGTTTTTTTCCATAAGCACATGAAGATTCTCAACAGTAAAGTCTCTGTAGTCTAAATAGTCAGATTTCTTTGGCAAAGGTTTTTATAAATGTTTTCTCAGCACTTGCCATGCAGGGTACATTACTGCCACAAATATGAATCTGACAGGGATTAAAATAATGAATTCAAACAGGAAACAGAAATGCAACCATATTTACACCCACTGGTTTTAAAGTACTTTAGAATTAAGTTTTTGTTATATCATATTCAGAATTATTCAGAGAAAATGTAGCAAACTGTAAACTTCCCCTCAATATGTCATAATAAGCAGAGGTTATTCTTGCAGGTGATCTGTAAAATAAATAAATAAAAGATCTCTTTGCATTTTAATCCTTCAGTTGTAGTTATGGCACATCATGTACAAGATGGCTGGAAGCATCCAGACAATTTGATTTGGTACCTTTCTGGAAAGGTCTGAAGCACTAGGAGCAATAAAACTAACACAGATCTTTGTCACTGCATCCAGCTTACTCCTTCAGAGTTTTAGCTGCTTAATATATTTACTGCCATAAATAAATAAATAAGTATAGCAAAGGCAGAAGCAGAACTCCAATGAGGTTTACTAACTGCATCTATCACCTGCATTCTAACCAGATTATAAATTAATTTATTATAAAACTATTGAAAGTATCAGTAATTCTAATCTAATTCACACTGAAATTCATGTCATTTCAATCAGTGCTTACACATAAAGGTCCTACAAAATAGTTAACAAAAATAAACAGTAGAGAATTTGTAAAGTCTGCTGTGTTTTTCACTAAGCAGTAGCATCTCAAGGACAGATGCAATATCTAAAAACTTTTTTTTACCCCAAATTGAAATTTCCAGGCCCACTCCTATCCAATCTGCTACCAATATCATAGCAGCTATCACTAGTAAGTTTGAGATTAAAAAAAAACCCCACACAACCCAAAGCTCTCAAACCCCCACAACTTCATAAAACAACCAATAATACATTTTGCAAAAGTGTGAACTACTAGATGTGAACATGTTTAGCAAAGATCAAGAGGATAACAAGGACTCAACATGCACAGAGAAGCCAGAAACGAGCTAGGGTATGGATGAAAAGTCTTCCATCATCAGTTAGATGAGTATACACAGTTTTTGTGTTGCTAGTTTTGTATTTATCTATTTGATACCAGGCAAGTGATACACAAGTACAAATTAACGGTGGGGTCCATGCTGTCAAAATCGCAGTAGTGCTTAAACTGTAGATATCCAACACTACTTAGCATAAAATCCCTAGCTCTGTTTGGTTAAACAAACTGTTTAGAAGTACACATTCAGATGACAAGAAGCCCCTGTTGGTGTCTATGCCTTCCAGAATCAACCTACTGCCATAATCAACGTTTCAGCAATACCAATACACTTTTGTTATTTTAGGATACTATGGTTCACCTGCTGGCTACACCAAAACCCACCATTACATGCTCCAGGTGATTTAGCTCCACCATAACATAAATCATGATAATCTTTATGTATGGTATATAAACCTAATCAGTATTAGGTGGAAGAGAATGAAGTTAAGGAACATTGAGACAAATCAGACGTGCACAAGTCAATGAGATGTACCCACATGTGCCAAAGAAACTACATGGTATTACTGCTAGGTTAATCACCATAAAATGTTAGAATCACAGAATTCTAGGGTGGAATGGACCTCAAGGATCTTCTGGTCCAACCTTTCGAGGCAAAGCATGACCTAGATTAGGTGTCCCAACACCCTTGTCCAGCCAAATCTTAAAATTATCCAGTGTCGGAAAAATTACTTCCCTGCAGAGATTAGTCCAATGGGTGATTGTTCCCACTGTAGAACAATTTTTCTTGTTTCCAGTCAGAAACTCCATAATATTTAAAAAGTCACGGTGATCAGGGGAGGTTCCCAAGGATGACAAGAAAGCAACTGTCACTTCAACCTTCAAGAAGAACAAGGAAGAAGCTGGGAAACAACAAGGAGAGCTGGAAGTATGCAGATAGAGATAAAACCTTTAATTATCATTCCAAATAAATAAACAAGATTTCAATTTAACAGAGCCCTTATAAAGGGTGTCAAACCAGAACAAGCATTATGAAAGGGGCCTAAATTTCAGCCTGGCAACAGTACAAAACACCCACAAATTTGGAAAGGGGTGGAGAGGAAAAAGTACAGACATGTTTTCGTATCATTCAGAAGGATTCCTGGCTTCATGCATCACATAAAACAACCCAGTCCTCGCAACGACTGCACCCTACTGGGATCAGCACTCTTTAATAACTTTGTTGGTGACATGGACACTGGGATCAAGTGCGCCCTTAGCAAGTTTGCTAACTGCACCAAGCTGTGTGGTGTGTTCAGCACACTGGAGGGAAGGAATGCCATCCAGAGGAACCTTGACATGCTTAAGAGGTGGGCCTGTGCAAACCTCAAAGTTCAACAAGTACAAGTGCAAGGTCTTGTGCCTGGGACGGGACAACTTCAAGAACAAAAACAGCATGGGAGAATGGACTGGAAGCAGCCTTTGAGGTGTTGGTTGAGGAAAAGAAAAACATGACCCGTCAGTGTGAGCCTGTAGCCCAGGAAGCCAACCATGTCCTGAGCTGCATCAGAAGAAGTGTGACCAATGGGTCAAGGGAGGTGATTTTCCCCATCTACTCTGCTCTCGTAAGACCTCCACTTGGAGCAGTGCATTCAGCTCTGGGCCGTCCAACATAACGACACAGACTTGACGGAGTAAGCCCAGAGGAGGGCCACAAAGATGTTCGGCCTGGAAAAGAGAAGGCTTCTGGGACACCTTAGAGCAGCTTCAAGTACCTAAAGCTGGCCTGCAAAAAAAGCTGGAAACACTTTTTAAAAGGGCATGTAGTAATAAGACAATGGGGAATGACTTCAAGTTGAAAGAAGGTAGACTGAGATTAAATATAAGGAATAAATTCTTTACAGTGAGAGTGGTAAGACACTGGCATAGGTTGCCCAGAGAAGTTGTGGCTGCCCCATCACTGGCAGCGTTCAAGGCCAGGGCAATTTCAAAACAGTACACCAACACAAATAGAGAAGAGATGGAGCTGCAGTACTGAAGTTATGCAGTTCAGTACTGTGTCTGTGCTGCTGACCACCTCAATTTTTCCCGGACTGCTGGTGCCAGAGTCTGGAGGGCAACTTCAGGAACTTAATCCGTAGGAATTACTTTAGTTCATGAGAGAAACCTGGCAAGTAGAAGCAGCACTGGAATGTGAAGCAGGAACCTCATTTCTCCCCACAGAAGCGGCCTTCACTGCATGGCAAGCAAGTGGAAAGCAGCACTGCTAACGGGGAAAAAAGAGCCATTCCAGAACAGCCAAAATGTAGGGCACCACACTAAAATGTCATTCTTGGAGCAGAAGCAAGAATGAAAAAAAAAATAAAAATGAAAAATGAATGACATGCCAGACTTGTCAATTTACTTTAAAGAAGTGTATCTAGCATTTCAGGTGCCTACTCTACAAGGAAGACTGTTTTTCATTATTCAAGTCAGGCAACCTTGGAAAAAAAATTCCAAGACGTTGTAAAAAGAGAGGTGAAAATAGAAGAATCTTCTTCAGGCAATCTGAAAATAAAGATTTCTCCAAGACCCACCACCTAGTGAAAACTGAAGGGAGTTCAAGGTGAAGCTGCCAGAAGCAAAATTAAGAGTCGCAAGGAAGGAAATTTAAAGTCATTGATCTAATCCTACTCCAAGAGATAGAGACAAATAAAAATTAAATGCTACGCTCTGACAAAGAAATACTGCACTGGTATTAAACCTTTGCAAAGACAAAGTGGAGGAGAATGAAGAGAGAGAAACCTTTGCTGGTGACATGGAGGGAAATAACTAATTTTTTTTTATTATGTAGATTATCCAGGTGTAGCTGATATTTTATTCTAACCTGGCACACGCTTTGCCATGTAGCTCACAATACTAAAAGTTTCTACTGACAGTAACTCAGAATAGGACAGACATTTTCAGCAGTAGCTTGGTATTAGACAAATTCTGATAAAATTTGTTACAGGAGGTATGTAAACTCAAATTCCTACAGGAAGTACGGCTTAATTTGAGTATCTTTTTCTGCTTTAAAGATCTGAAAGAATGTTTCTGCTTAACACTTACTGCAATTGAACACTGAAACAAAAATACCTAAACTTTTTTCCTAAAAAGAAAAAATATTTCTAATTTGTCTGGAATGAAGAGCAACAAAATGCTGCTTGCAGTCACACAATGTAATGCTATCCAAACCAACAACACCCTACTGACAAAAGATGTCAAATGCTTCTGAATGTAATTCGACATTCAAAAGCAAACTGTTACTACTGTCGATGGCAAAAGGAACTCGCATAAAGATGCATCTCGCTGAAAACTATGACAACTCCCAGGCTTTTTATTCTTTCAAGTGTACTGACATTTCAGAAAAAAAAAAAAAATCAGCAAATACAATGATGGGAAAAGGGACAATGATTGCCAGTATCCAACTTACTTTATCTTTTAGTTTTTCCACTACATAAGCCAATTCTGGAATGAAATGGAAATACCATTTCAGGACTACCTCTAACAATACACTCAAAAAAATTAAAGCAAAAAAAAAAAAAAAAAAGAAGTGGCTCAGGCAAATCACCACCACCTTCTGAAAAAACCAAAAATGCTCCAGAGAACCTGTAACAGTTGCACAGAACAGGCAGTGCTACCTCTCATCTGCAGAAAAAATTACACAAAAAAGATGCTCCAGGGACTGGAGCACCTCCCGTATGAAGACAGGCTGAGAAAGTTGGGGCTGTTCAGCCTGGAGAAGAGAAGGCTGCGTG
>JBCJKH010043823.1:0-63960 GCA_039877255.1 Loriculus beryllinus
CAGGACTAGTAATCCACATTTAGGAGGAAGGTGTTTCTGAAATACATATTAATTTTATTAGCATCCTGCTGTTGAGCCAGGGGTTGCATTTCATGGCTCCATGAAAGAAACTGCATTTTCAGTTTTATGTCGGAATAAAGCACCCTTAAAAAAAAATAATGTTTTAGATGAATTATCACCATCACTTAAATATATATCAAGCGACAGAACTAGATACAAAGTGACAAAAATAACGCTAAACCAATATTCAAGAATATTCTTGAAGAAACTGGTATATTCAGAGTATGTAACATAACACTTTTGTGTGTAAGTCTTCCACAATGCTGACCATGTGGCTCCAGTTGAAGTGTTTGTAAGACAAAACTGCCCAGTAATTTGGAAGCTCTTCTCATCGCATGTACCATATTCAAGCTGAAAAATGAGACATTTGAAGACTACATTGAAGAACATAATTTTCTGCCCCGCCTCTGGGTCTCTGCTCCTTCCTTCAGCTCAAGCAGTAAATTCCAGACTGATGATACTGCAGAGTTAAGTTCACATCTGAGATTCTTGCAGCAACGGGAAGACTCGCTATATTTTCAATGGAAGTATGCATTTTGCATACTTGGCCATTACACTGACTTACATCTTTACATAATGCAGCAAAATCATTAATACAAATGCTCCTGTATTTAAAGTTACTTCTCCTCCTCCACAGCTTTTGCTTGTGATCTATTCTGGATGATCTTTTTAAAAAGAAAATGCATGTCTCCTCCACAGGAAGGGTCCTTGTGTAGAGCTAATTAAACTGCTAGAAGACCTGGCTCCAGCAAAAGCAGAACACCCACAGAGGAAGGGCTACCTTTTGAAATGTTAAATACATTGTCAACCAGGTACAGGGGTCAAGAAAGCTTTTCAAGCCATCTGGTGCTGGGAAAAAATGTATGCACCTGAGGAGGAGGAAAAAAAAGGAAGACTGATGACAGGGTGGTGCACTCAAGTATTTTGTAAATATAATTGTTAGTGTACATTTAAAAGAACGAGAATATACCAATGTGTTCACAAAGACTTTATGTATCCATAAAGGTTACGAAGGGAAGAACTCTATGTTATTAAAGAACTAGAGTAAGAGTTGACTTTCAACATGCAACATACACAGTAATTCTGGCAATAAGCAGTTCTCCTAATAGAGATTAACTTTCCTAACTGCTACCAAATAAAAAAGCCACCAAAAAGCTGACCTAAAATAAAACTTAATTTACTAAGTGCTTGGATTTAAGAGCTTTACATTTTGATTTGGGCTCTTTTATGGCAAAGGTAATTTCAAAACTCAAATGATCAGCAATTTCTCAGCCATAAACAAAGAAGGCAAAAAGTAACAGGAATCAGCTGGTTTTCACAGTGGTCATAAGAGGTCCAGGCAACTGCGTATAAAATCTAACACAGCACAGAAGACACTTGTGGCTACAGACAGTAGCAAGTAAAAGCTGGCAACAAAACCAACATACTGGGATTTTTTTTCCCCTCCTGCTCTCGTCTGTAGTACCAGTAAATATTCAATTGGCTTAATCTTTCATCTTTTCAGCTTGCTGAAAGTAACGATTTAAATAAGTAACATGTTCCTTTTTAAATAAAAAGAGAAGCAGACAGTCTGAACCACCTTAATAGCAGGCTATGGAGATGGAACAGACCAAACTTTTCTAGACCATGCTAGACAAAAACAGGGATAATCAGCCTCATTGTTAAATGAAAATATTCACTCAGAAATGCCAGGCTATGTTTTTTACCTTAAAATAGTAACAGCAAATAATGCTCTGT
Organism: Loriculus beryllinus; assembly: GCA_039877255.1. Classification (NCBI taxonomy): domain Eukaryota; kingdom Metazoa; phylum Chordata; class Aves; order Psittaciformes; family Psittacidae; genus Loriculus; species Loriculus beryllinus. The sequence goes on from JBCJKH010043823.1 coordinate 1,798, forward strand.
GTGTCAAACAAGTAATTATTTAAACAGAGATTCCTGGCCTTTCTTCACAAGTTGATCTAACCAGTTCCTTCTTTAACACTTACAAAAGAATTCCTTATAGGAAGAATCCAAGCACATCCTGCACATCACCACAGATAATGGCATAAAGAATGTCAATTAAATTTAATATTACTCTGAGAAATAACTTCAGGGCATCAGAAAATAAAGCTTTTCAGGTATGAGATCTCATTATTTAGATTACACAGTCTGAGAAAAATCACATTCCACTGAGCACAGGACTGTATCTACCACCTCAGGTCAATGAATCAGTAGTAAGCAATTTGATTAACTAAAAATAAATTGAGCGATATTGATAGAAAACAGTTCACTAAGTTAAATGCTTATGTCAATATAAGACATTTGATATTCTAAATAGGCATCACATGTATGCCTGTTGTTATTCTGCAAATGATCAATACAACACATTTTAAGTTGATCAGGAACCAGCTAATAGATAGATTTCAAGAACTAATTGTTAATCATCAACTAGATGAAATATTGCTAGTAAGGTCCTCAAAGAATCAGTAAACTTTTAGTCATGGATTAAAGATACTGTGAATAATGCTAGCTTACCAAAAGACTGAAGTGTGGATAAGCAATAATTTTGGAGAACAGTAACTCTGATAAACATGGTACACTAAAAAATAATACTCTTCAATAAGCCACTGCAAGGTTGTATCTCTAGAAGCAGCAGAAGCAGAGTACAAAGATTTTTATAGGCCTGTTTCAGAAAGACTTGGATATATAGTAATTCTGAACTGTTGGATGAACCAAATCAAAAAATAAGAACAATACTTCCTCCAGAAGATAAGCACAAACAAAACTACCATTATACGCCAGCATTGCCCACTTCCGAATTCAGAAAAGAGCAGTAGGTGAGGAGTACAGTTAGCTTTTAAGGAATATTTTCCAGCCTGTTTTCTTTCAGAAAACTGAATAACTATATGAGTTTCAACCACAAACAAGCTAGAGAGCAAGCACAGTATGAGCTCCAATCAAGTAGAAGCTGTAGTTGGTGAGTGGGACAGCGCCTGCGTCCTATCCAGAACTGAATTAGGTCACAAACAGTATCACTGCTTGAACTGCTTGAAGATGAGGATTACCTTAGCAATATTCACATTAAAAGTCAATGAGCTTATTTAGAGCACAGAGACTAGTTGAGAAATAAAATAATTTCTTGGTTACATAGACAGTCAAAAGGAAAAATCTTATTGGTCACTTCTCGACTTTCAGTCTACTTATTCATAAACTCCTTAAATCTGCTCCATTGTCTGGTTGCTTACATAATGCTGATGAAGCAGCTACAAATAGTAATCTTTACCAGTCCAACTTTAGAGAGAACTGCATTAGGGGATAAAAAACTGAACTCAAAAGATGCTGTATTTATTTGGTAGTTAGTAGTATCTTCAAATTGATTTTTCTAGCAAGGATTAAGACTTTACTAGGGCTACCAGGATACAGAATATATAGCAAACAAGCAAATAACCCCAAAGAAACTACACAACAACTCTACTGCTTCAATAATAATAAAGTTGGAAAGATGCTATTGAACAAACAAGCATATGAATCCAATGATTGAGGATTCACTGAGTAGAATAAAATCTGAAAGACCACCAACAAAATTTGGAACAGCTGCCTTATGCACCCTGAGTATACCAGAAACTCATGAAGGCATCAAAGGGATTGCTATGACTCCTGACGACAGCAAGACACCAGAAAGCACCAAATCAAGCACAACTCTATCCCTTCTGTAAGTCTTCCATTATGACAAATTAAAGGCTTGAGCACTGAAGAGTCACAAAAAGTGTAAGACTGTTCAAAATATCCTTATAAGTAAGAATAAGAATGTATTTACTAAAACGAACAATGCATGACAGTTATTTACATACAAATTGCTATCCAGTCTTTCTCCAAGTGCCAAAAGCTCATGTTCTGTTCCGAGAGCTATTTCCTCATAGGGAAAATCTAGATCAATATGAACTTGAAGTTCAGTTCTGTTAAACAAACCAAAGTAATGAGAATTTATATGAATGAAGGACGGTTAGTTGTTTTTTGTGCTTCCCCCTCTCCTCACCAAATGGTGAGAAAACACTCTATAAAGAATTTGAGATTTGTGTTTTTCTTTCAGAACGTTAAATCAAAGAAAGATCATCTACTCAATCAGAACCAGAATTACAGTCCTGTAGTTCTCATCTGCTTTCTGTCATGGAAGTATTTTCCAGCGATAAAAGCAAAACAGTTTGAACAGCTACAGTTCTGCATTATGACATGCTCATGAGTTCGTAGACACAACAGCTAAAAGGATCTGAAACTCATCCTAAGTTATGTCCAGTCCTGAATGCAGTTTCCCTGCTTGCTTATACATGACTATGTTGCATGGCAGCACACAACAGTAGTGTTCTTGTTATATAATACAAGGTTCTTTAGCACAGCTGAGGCAAAAAAATGCTTTTTTTCTTTGTTCAGTTTTTAATATTAGGTGATTATATGATTGGGGAAAACCCAGACATGCTATGAAACAAATACCTTCCACATCATCTTGCCATTTAGAAAAGAAAAAAGATTTTTTTGTTTTTTTTTAACTAAAAAGAACCAAACTCTTTAAACACACCTCTGCAGGTTATGAACTGGCTATTTCTGCATATGTCCTTCATACAAATTATTGTATTCTTTTGCAGCTTAGTTTTATAGTTTATATATGAACACAAAGAAAAACCAAGTTTTCTTTGCGAAGAAACTTTGTTTGCAGTGCTTTAGATAAGACATTAGAAAAAAAATTCTTTACTGTGAGGGTGGTGAAACACTGGCACAGGTTGCCCAGAGAAGCTGTGGCTGCCCCATCCCTGTAAATGTTCAAGGCCAGGCTAGATGGGGCTTTAAGTAACTTGATCTAGTGGAAGTAACCCTGCTGATGGCATGGGGGACTAGAACTAGACGATCTTTAAGGTCCCTTCCAACTCTAAGCACTTTAAGATTATATTGTTTATATCTCTCCTAAAAAGTGAATTGGACAATTACAGCAAGCTCAGAGCAGGCTGATTAACTCCAGAAGTCTATTTTTAATTCATGCATTCAGTGAGCCAGAGCATTTAAAAAAAAAAAAAATCTTGTTGCAGAATCCATTAGACTTGCCCTATTCCTACATAGCTTTAAGCCTATTATACACAACAGGATAGAATCCAACCACATACTCTTGAAGTCTTGTTTAACTCACCTAAACTCCTCTGTATGATCTACTGCATTCTACGAGAATTTCTGTGCATATTTATCTGAAAAAAATATTGTCTAGAATACCAAATTATTCTTCAATTAACATGAAATGAATTCAAGCATGTGAAATAGGAATGAGTGCTGTCACTAAAAAAATAAAAACCCAGCAACTTGCTTCTGTTGTGGGTTAGTCCTTCACATGTGAGGTGTTCAAGAAAATAAAGGTAATTACTAAGAAGTCACTGTCTAACACCACACTGTGCATTCTGAATTTGCTTCAAGATCCAGAGTGACTAATTTTCCATAATTAAGAAAACTGCAGCGTAACAGAGTTGGTAATGCCTCCAGCCACATTCATGACAGTTTTCAATAGAAGGCTGATTTGCTTAACATTAAATTACACTTGCACAGAAGAGTAAGGATCCATGATGATCCACACTTTTGGCAGTTTAACACAGCCTTCATTCTTCATGAAGGAAGAATAAAACTCTACATCCATTCTAATGCATGTATGACAAATTAAATGCAGAGTATACTACACGTATGTAAAAGTATGCATTTTCCAGTAACTAAATAAGAGTGATTGGGAGTAGGGAAAGAATACCCACAGAGAGAGAGAACTCAATTTACTTTCAGTGATTTATTACAAATGTTTTTCAGTCTGCTTCTTATCTCCATTGCATGCACTAACCCAAACCACAGAAGGAATGTTCTTCTTTTCTTCACCTTCTGAAGACCAACTAGACAATTTGCTCAAATTGATTGCTGAGAAGAGCTTCCTTTTTGCCTTTCATAAGAATGAAAGTTGTCTTAAAAGAAAATGAAAGATTTCTTAGTTATTTTTGTTATTTTAAATACTCCGTGAGGGGAGAGCTTTCTACTTTCACATAGCTTTATAAACTCAAAAATGCGTGTTGTTCCCACACAATGTAAATTCTTAGCTGAAATAAAGATAACAGCATTTAAAATATGACCTGAATTTGCCTTACTACAGTAACGGCATTTGGGGAAAGAATTAATTTATTAGTCTTGAAAATTAACATGACTTTAAATATAAGATTGTAGAGATATAAATTCCTCGAGTTTAAAAACAAACAAATGTAAAATACCAAATGATGAGGAACCCATTCAAATTTGACTTCAAAGAGATCTTATCAGTTAAGATCTTCCACTACAAGTGATTGAGGCTATGCCTTATGTTACATACACTAATTGGCACGTTTTTCTTGGGGCTTTTTGATCTTTTACATGTGAACACAGAAGATTAAATAATACGTATTTTCTTAAGTACTTTTTATCTTGTCCACTCCCAAACTACACATCCTTCCTTCTTCATACAGTTTAGAGAGGTTTTAAGTCCTTAAACTTGTACTCAAATCATGAGAAGGAGTTTCACATATACAGTGCTACAGGGATAATATGAAATACCACTGGTCGTTATACTTAACATGCACTTTCGGAAAAGGCACAAATACAATGTGCACAGGCCAGTTATGAGGCTGCACTTCTTCTGGACCCTGCACTCTGGCGATTTCAAAAAAGCAAACAAACCACCCAGCCTTACTGAATTTATGATATTATCAATCAAAACAAAACAACTAAAATATTAAAGAAACCTAAACCAGTTGTGTCAGACAGTTGTAAGCAATTGCACAGTAAGACAAAGCTTCTGCCCATAAAGTGAAAGATGTGTTGACGACTGCAGCACAACGCCTCCCATTGCTAAACAATCATGCAAGGCTCTAAGTCTAAATCATAACTGGATGATTTTAACTGGCTACAAAAGGCTGTTTTTTATTAAGAATACATTAAGTAATAACTAATGATGTACATTTTTCATCTCTAAAAATAGATGCGCATCTTCAATGAAACACAGCCTTAGATTTCTTTTGGACTGTGGCACCAGTCAATGGGCTGAGTAACATCTGCCCCATGCTTTTTACTAATCTGCTCAACACATCAATTGTCTACTCTAAAAAGAGCCTCTTGCTAGGCATTACAAAGTATCCAAACAAAATTTAAGAAAACACTGCAAAGTTTTATCATGACTTCCCCAATGCAAAATGGTAACTCAGAAGTTTCTATCTCTTCTACTGGTGGGTGACAGCTCTGTTATCTTACTTGAACCATTTTGCTTCTCTACTATTATTTAGAAGTCTGTGGAGGAGAACCATTTCTATCTCATTCAGTAAAAACAAAGCTTTTCTAGAACTGGCAGCAAATAAGATAAACTTGGTAAGCACAGGGAGAAGCAAGTTTCTCCCACAGCTCAGCCAGGATGTTGGACTAAAGAGAAGAAAGTATTTTTTGAAAATTAACTCAACTTTCTAAGCTCAAATGATGCCTGACCTGGAAAGTAAGTTGAAGAAAGCCAGGACTTTAGGAAAAACAAAACAAAAAAACTCCAACCAAACAAACCCCCCCCCAAAATAAACCCAAAATCAACCAACCAAACAAAAAAAACAAAAACAAGAAAAAGGCAACACAAACCAAAACACCAACACAAAACCCCAGTAAGTATTTCTCCACATTTGTAGAGTTCCACTGTGTCAAAGATGCTAAAACGAGAGAAGAAATAATCCCAGAATATAACTATTACTTACAGAGTTATCTTGGAGATGGAAAAAAATTTATTACAATTCAATTAAAGAATGCCAAAGGTCTGGCAAGGTAAGAAATATGGGTTGAGACACTGGGCAGTGGAAAGAAATGAACATGGGAAAAAAAGTTTTAAACTGTACTTCTTATAAACTTGGGGGATAGAGGTGATGACATGACGAAAAGGAAAGTGTGCAAATCCAGATGTTTAACAAGCTCTAAAATTTCAGCAGTCAAGAAGTTCCAGTGGCAATAGGAACTTAAAATTACAAAGAAGTTACTATCATAGCTTGCTTAATTAAGCACTATGTTACAAAAAACATTTGTGGAATACACACTGATATACTAAACTTGCCTAATAACCCAGAGTTCATATTGCCTAAGTAACAGCTGCAGAACTGACCCTTGTACAGCAGTTAGAGCCTCCCAGCAGTGCTACGCTTAGCATTTAAGAAAAAAACCCAGTTTTTTGTTCTATTCCATGCTGAGTGATTAAAAAATAAGCAAAATTAATCAAAGAATGGAAATCAGCTAAACCAGCTAATTATGGGCTAAATGCAATTAGTACTCTACAGAATAAAGAAAAGTGTTGTATTTCAGGGATTGCTTTCAATACACTTTAAAAAACTACCAACATTAAAAACTAATTCCAACATGTCCTGATGACTTCTGCCTACTGGTTTGCTCATCTGCAAGGAGTGCGTATAGCACTTCATATGATGCCATAATTTACAACAAAAGCAGAAGAGCATTTCAAAAGACATGTGAATGTCTCTTGCAAAGGATTATGGATTATAAACCCCATTTATTTTATGACACTGGTCATAACTTGGAGCCCATTATTTCAAAGTCCTGAAAATATCTGTTCCTACCAATGATATATCCATTATCTACATGTTAGAACTACCTGGTTGGGAGGATCCTAAAACTTTAAAGATCAGCACAAACCAACAATTTTTTTTTTTAAAGACAAAATAGGCATACATAGGATGCAACAAGAGAGTGCAACTGTGGAACACAAACAATGATACCCAGCTCCATTACGGACATTAGGGAGAAGATCATCCTTGTGTTAATGGAAAAGGACCCTAAGAACACAGTCTTACCCAAACACAGGGAAAGTATCAGCACATCCAGCTAAACTAAATTAAGGTATTTAACAATCAGTGTGAGCTCAAACTATATAAAAGTTTAAGTTATTTTTAAGTAAGATTTATTAGGTTTAATTGTAAGACTTAAAACTGGTTTTGGGATGATAAACTTAAGGGTTTGCTGAGGCATCATAAATAAGACCGCAACTGTACTCTAAAATCCACTGTCAGAGCAAAAACCTTTCCTGCAATACAGTTTAATTCTGACAAGAGTAAACAGGTGTGTAGTTAAAAAAAATGAAAATGCAGTAAAGCATTACTTCTGTTAAACACCTACCACTTTGGAACTCCCCTCACTTGACAAGGCATCTATGTGTTTGATTTCCATTAATTCATGGGAGCAGTATTTCTTTGCATGTTTTATACAGTTCTGTACATAAACATCATCAAACATGTCTAAATCTCACTATCAAGTCAAAACTTAAGTATTGTGCAAGCAGCTATAGTACCTTTAAAATTAAAAAAAAAAAACCAAAACAAAAACAAACAGAACATTACTATCTCCATTTTCCCTCCCTCAATCCCTGTATCATTACTTTCAGTTTCTGTTGAACAGAAAAGCTTTTACTTCTAACACTTTCAGTTTCAGTTTAGCAGAGAAGTGCAAAAGAATGAGTTCTGCTTGAGAAAGTCATCCAAAATTAGGACACCTAGCAGCAGCCAGGGGAAATGGAACAAAAGAGGAGCTGGATGATACTACAAAACAACAGCTGTCTAGGAAATAAGATTAAAAAAATCTAGCTATGACTTACTTCAACATTAAATGAGCCTTGATTATACCACAGTGGTTAGCACTTCATCTAAAGCCAGTCTGCCTTTACCCAACTTACTCCGCACACAGTTTAAAATATGAGCCTGGAAATGAGAATTTGAATTGCTTCTATAAAGTGATTTGTAATGTTTGTACAGTTTCTAGGAAATCAGCAGCTAAACAGTCTTTTAGATGAATGTTTGCGGTTCTCTGGAAATAAAAAAAAGAAAAAATAAAAAACACAAACAAAACAAGACAGAAACCAAAGGTTCAAGACTCTGACCAAGCCCTGTAAATCAGTGCAATAAACATGTATGCCTAAAAAAATTCTTCATCTTGGGGTTAGCAAAAGCATCCTAAGAATTCAGTACAGATTAACATTTTCACTTGTAAAAATAAAAAAAAAAAAAGAGGGAACTCAAATAATACCGGGCACAATAATAATCAACTCAAGGTTTCAAGCCCTTTCTCTCTAAAGTGAACGTTAAACAAGAAAAAGGCAATTGCAGTGGAAAGCTTCCATTTTACGTGGGTTCATCTTGCAGAAGAAAAACTCCAACCAGTGCACCAGCAAAGCTCCCTCATCTCAGTTATAGCCACCTGATACAGATCCACTTATTTATGTGGGAGGACACTTAGCACACACGCCCCTTTTCACAATTATGGGTTATGACATTAAGTGTTTCCAAATGTAGGTTACAGGGGAGCTTCAAAACATCATGTGCAGCACGAGACATTAGTTTGGGGAAAGCTGTGACAGGCAAGAACATGTTCTTCGAGAGCTATTTTACAACATACACTAAAACAAGCCTTTGAGACTTCATAATATTTTGGGAATTTAAATGCACAGCTCATCAAGATGACTGTTTCCATTTGACATAATGAAAGGAGAATGGGCATGCTTCTAGACAAAGGCCGTTTTCAAACATATATAAAAGCTTCTCTTTGAATATACTACTTATTTAGAGACTCTAGAGATTATTAGTGTTCTGCATGTATTTGCATACCTTTCTGATATCTAGCAGTAGCTCCTTAAAATACACACTTCATTTTCCTCTAAGATTTCGATAACATGCTCCTAACTTGCCCCAGTTCATGTACAAGACATACAAGGACAAACCGAAATGAAGCTATTATTTACAAGCTTGTATTCAAAAAGAAACAAAGCTCATACCAACACTGTTGCTCAACTTTGTTTATTCTGTGATGGTTTTCTGCTGTAGCTGCACTCACCATTTCCCCTCTGCTATGTATTTCCTCCATGTTGAACTACAAGAATATTTCTCCTCTCTCTAGCAAAGGTACGGTTTTTAGGTTCATTCCACCAGGAAAACCTTAGGGACAGGGATCGAGTTATTTACCACTAGAAATGCTGTAAAATATCAAGCTGATAATATTCTTTACTCTAAGACCTTTTTATACATCATGAGTCTCTTCCTCTGTGCAAGACTGAAAATGATTACCTTATACAAGGCAATTTTGCCTTGCTCCTTCTCTGACAAATAAACCCTTCCCCATTCTAAATATTTTCCTCTTATCTACAGCAGCATTTCCACTTATTTGCAAACAGAAGCACAAAGCACCTGCAGCTCTCCCAAGATCCAAATCAAACATTTATGTCAGACCCTGATGTGCCAGGGCTGAAACAATAATCCAGCATTTCCTCGCTGCAATACGAAGATCAAGAGAGCATTTTCTGATTGTGACACAGATTTAATACAAAATTAAACAGTCTTGAGAGTGTTGAGTTTCTTACACGTGCCAAGAGCTGGAGATGGTTTATTTTTCAAATTGCGTTGTTTCTGAACAGGTGTTTAACGCTCTAGTTTACTATGACAACCACCCATGTTATAGACTACAGGCAGTATCTTTCAGGATCCTTTTGTTCAAGCAACTACATTGCTCTCTAAATGAAGGCCACCAACCAGTATCTTTGCCTACTCATAGCCATACTGGTCACAACACACTTTCAGACATTACAGGAAGAAAAATATTTTAAAAATACATTTTTTAAAAGGAATATTTAAAATTCTAGAGGTAAATACTGTAACCGTTCAATCAGAAGAAATGTTTTACAAAAATATTATAAATTCCATGGAGTAGGAATTGCATCTTCCTTCCTTTCACTGGCTGTACTGGTATACTACGTAAGATCCTACTGGAATCTTATGGGATATAACAAAGCCCATGACTACTTGTTTTAGAATTAGAGCATTACAATTCTGGCAAATGTTGCTTATACCTTTTGTGCACTGCTGTATTTCCCCTCCCCTCATCCACCAACAGGAATGAAGGAATCCAGTAACATGGAAACAGAGTTTTATGAAGACAGACGTAAGACTACCCAACATCTGTGATGCACATAGATAACCACCAAAAATCCACGCATACCACAGAACTTCACGAAAACATGCAAAGCAAGCTAACACAAAAGCAATTCTGCATTTCCATGCTAACAGAAAACTGAGATTTATGACAACTGCTAAGAGGCCAAATAAGCCCTCTGCTCAGACCATAAAAAAAACCAACACAACCCTGCAGTATGACTGTTCTATTTCCTGCAGGAAATGAGATGCTTGTATTAGATACCCCTGTGGTTTTCATACTGTAAATGTATCAGCTGGTACAAATCCTCCGGAGAGGACTATTAACTGATGCTTAGAAAGAGCAGTGGTAACAGCAGACCGCATGTAGCACCTCAGAGAAGAACGGACAAAAGCTGACAAGTCATCCCTGAAAAAAAAATAAAATTTGAGGGCCAACAGCTGAAGAATACATCCTGTAGTAAAGGCGATGTCCGTGAGGAATATGCACACCAACACCCGCTTATTTCCCCTTACACCGCTCACTGCTTCTCTAAATAAGGAGCCTACTGCTCATCAGCACTCCTTTCATTTAGGAGCCACAAGCCCATACAACCGCTGCTCATTAAACCACCCCTAGCTACACACGGTAGAGAAGAGTCATGCACGAGCTATGCACATCTCACGCATAGCCATTTTTCCTCCTTTCTGCTGCAGTTCTTCCTTTCTGTTTCCCAGCTACTCTGGCGCTAAGACCAGACCTCGCCGAGGCAGCCCCCCTTGCCGGGGCAGGACTCCTTCCCTCCGGCAGACCCCTCTGCTCCCCCATCAGCATCGCTCCCTCCCGGCGGCCTGGGTGGAGCCGCTCTCCCCCGCAGGACAAGCGCCGATCGTGCTCCCTCCATTGCAAAACCACTGCCAGGGCCAGAAGGGGGGAGGAGGGAAGACGGGGGGGGGGGAAAGAAAAATAAGGTATAAACCTGTCTGGGGGAGAGCCCAGGCACGGAGACGGGAAGGCAGGGCTGGGGGGAGGGAGGTAGAGCAAGGGGCAGCGGGGAGACAAAGGAGGGATGGAAGGCGCCCAAGGAAAACGGGGGAAGCCGGGGAGGGGGCGCTGCCGGGGAGCCCCGCGGGCACCTGCCCGCCCAAGCAGACGCCTCGCACACGCAGATCGCTTCACATACATACACACACACACACACACGTACCCAGCAGCAGCAGGCGGTGCGTCTGCTTGTACTCCCGTTTCTGCTCCTTGAGCGCCCGGTCGATGCTCTTGCTGACTTTCCTCGCCTCCTTCTCCGCTTCCCGCTCCTCCAGGCGCAGCTTCTCCCAGGTTCTCTGCAGCGCCGGCGGCTGGTGCAGCGCCTGCTGCCGCGCCGCCTTCCCCCCGCCGCCGGGGCCGCCGGCTTTGGCCAACTGCGGCCGCTCGGGGGCCGCCCCGTTACCGCCGCCGTTCTGCAGCAGCAGCGGCGGCCCGTCCGCCTCCCCGCCGGGCTTACCGCCGGACCGGAGCGGGGCGCCGAGGGGCTGCGGCTGCGGGGCGGCGTGAGGCTCCGCCGGCGCTTCGGGCTCCGAGGCGGCGCCGGTGCTGGAGATGGAGCCACCGCCGGCGTCGCCGAAGAGCCGCGGGCGCAGGCTGTAGCAGAGCCCCATGGCTCGGTGCCCCCGCCGGGGACGGGCTGTGGTGCGGCGGGGTTGGCCTCAGCGCTTCCCGCCGGCCCTACGCGTCGGGGAGGCGGCGGCGGCGGGCTGGGAAGGGGCGCCTCGGAGCCCCTCACGGCCCCGCTGGGCCATCTTGCATTTTCCTCCCCGGGAGGCGGCAACGGTTTCCCAGCGCCGATCACCTGACACCGAGCTGCCACCGCCGGGTCCACTTTACCGTAAATACCCCAGCGCCAGCCCACCGCGCAGCACCGGGCGCCGGCGGGAGAAGGGCGGGAGCACGCCGCCCGCGCCGCCACACAGGCGCACACACGTTCGCAGCCCCCCCCCTTCAACCGGCTCCACCATCCCCTCACACCACCCCGCCCCATGGCTGCCCGCCTGCGCCGAGGGGCGAGGGTCCACCCTCATGCGCGCACAGGCGGGTAGACCCTCGCTGCTTACACCACCCGCCCCTCGTTTCCTCCCTTACGGGAGAGCCGCCGGGCTGGCTATGTGAGTCCCCGGAGCTGCAACCCTTCCCCCGGGGATGGGGGGGATACGGCGGTGGCCGCCTCCTAAGGGGCGGCCCAGGCCCTAGCCGCTGGCGGCATTGCCAAGGCCGAGGCCTCTGACAATTGAAGGTCCCCCTCAGAATGACAACGGCCGGTGGGGAGGACCTGCAAACCCCGCCGCCATCCTCACAGCTACAACACGGTGTTCAGCCTCTGTGCACACATGCGGCTTCTCGCCCACAGGCTGACTAACGGTGCCGTGGGAGGAAGGCTTTGGGTGCGACGGGTAGGAGAAAATAATAGGCGGTGTTTGGGTTTGCTCGCTCTGTCAGCGTTGGCAATAGTAGTAGTGTGGGCTTGTGGAGGGAAGGCTGCTGCTTGGAGTCAGCCCGGTCAAAGGTGGTGGCAGCCCTCCTCATGGGAAATACTGGACAAATTCAGGCTAAGTCAGAATGTGTCTCACATGTGTCTCCTTCTGCTTTTTCCATCTCCACATTCATCATCTTAGCCTTTTTTTTTTTGAGGGCATGTGGTTACTGGATGAAGCAGTGTGTCTCTAAGCCTTAAACCAAAGGTCATGTCTTATGTTCACTATTATGATTGATTTATACCTTGGCATAATTTAGAGCCTTCTACTTCAGTAACGTCAACTATGTTCAATATTCAGGCTGGAGAAGAGAAGGCTCCAGAGAGACCTTAGAGCAGCCTTCCAGTACCTAAAGGGGGCTGACAGTAAAGGTGGAGAGGGCCTTTTACAAGGGTGTGTAGTGACAGGCCAAGGGGCTTTAAACTGAAAGAGGGTACATTTAGATTAGGTATTAGGAAGAAATTCTTTATTATAAGGGTGGTGAGATATTGGAACAAGTTAGCCAGAGAAGCTGTGGCTGCCCATCCTCGTAAATGTTCAAGGATTTGGATGGGGTTTCGAGCAACCTGATCTAGTGGAAAGTGTCTTTATTCTTAAGAATGATCTTTAAGGTTGCTTTCAACCCAAACCATTCTAGCATACTATGATTCATGAACTTCTTTATTGATGCTGTGTCTCTTTGGATTTTGTAATGACCCTGTAATATTAGGTCATTGGTTTTGTCTCCTAATTTTCTCCAGTGACCAATATTATATTAAAAGATGCCACTATGTGTATACTGCTGTATGAAAAAGTGGAGGAAGGTCAATTCCTATACTTCTTCCTGATGAACGAATTACAGCAAATTTGCCACAGTTTTTAGTTCTTGGATATAAGAAGCAGAATTGTTTTTATGACAGATTTATTTGTGTCAAACAATTTAGCAAATGTCCTCTAAAATATGCATTTGGTAAATGCAGTGAGTTGTACATTAACATTCACTGGGAAAAAAAGCCCCAACCAACCCAAAACAGCACACCACCCTACATTATCATAAAATAAATAGGTGCCTTTTAACTGAAAGCATCAACTGTCTGATTGTACCACACAAAGGAAATTTTGCCAGTGAAAATATTAGCAGGATCCGGCACACTGCAGACTTTGCTCGCTTATACCCTTCAAAATGCTTAACAACTGTTTTGATAGATGTCTTAGCTACAAGAAGAGCATCCAGTAGCTGTTGCTTCTATTGCATGTTTTAATACATGATTATATAGTGTCCTGGTTGCAATCTTTTTGCAAAACACATAAGCAGTTACATCACAGCAAAGGATGTTTCACCACTATTGCAGCGGTGCTGTGTCTTTTTTTGTGACTTTTTGTGGACGATAAGGGTATACAATCTCTTAGGTTGTGAGTGAAAGATTTCAGCTTTCAGCTGAAAACAGAGCAGGAATTCAGATAAGTAGAATCTAAATGTTCAATCTGGACTGAATAGCCAGGATCCTGGTGTTACTGGCTGTACCCTTTTCAGTGTAATTGGATCACAGAGGAGAATTTGCTACTCATCCAACAGTACAATTGAAACATGAAGAAAAATACCAAAGTAATGGTGAAAAGGAGTTAATATTTGGGGCCTAAATGTCAATGTGCATATTTAATTTTGTGAAGGTGATTTTTAGAGCATGGTGCATTCAACAGCATTTGCAGAATCATGAGCTGTTTTTCAAGTAGTAAAAGAAATGCTGTAACCTGGAGAAATTAGTTCAGACTAGGTAACAATGTGCTTCTGAGCATGTACGTATATACTCAGTGAGGAGCAGGGAAGGTGAGTGATATATTCAGGGTTGCAGAGGAGACCTGGCAGAATATGTACTGTAAAATGACATTCTTTATAAAGAATTTTGAAATACCAGACAATGTAATAACAACCATGGATAGATAGCATCCTTGGAAAACAGGCTACCCAGCCAATCACTGATACAAATACTCTACCTATAAAAACGTCAGACAAAGTAAGTTTGGTCCACTGAAAGATCTTTTTGTGATCTACAAGAGCAAATTTGGCCTTGAGGGAAAAGTATTCTTAGGTTTTTTTCCTTATGACTTCTAATAAAGAACAGTAAGCAGCCTGTCTTCTTTCTTTCCCCAGAGCAACAGCGGTCATCACTACTTCTGGATTAGTATGGACTGGGATTTTCAAGAATTTAAAGTGAGACGATTGATCTAATGCAGTTTTCTGATCTAAATACTCTTTGGAGGATCTTTCATGGAATGTGCAACATTTGGTAAGGTTAGTCATCCAAATCAGAGCTTAATGACTGGGTTAGTTTTCAGTAGTACTAATTACCTATGCTTTTCATTATATGGACTGAAATTAGAATCTTAGACTTGTAAAACATTCCAGGACTGTTTTATGGGGAAAGGACCCCAGAAGGCATCTTTTGAGAGATGATTTGGTCCAGCCTTTTGTGGGAAAGATAGCCTAGGTGAAGTTATTCAGCACCTTGTCTAATTGCATCTTTAAAAATTCCAGTGATGGGTACTCTATCATGTTCCTGGGCAGATTCTTCTAGTGAATGATTGCTCTCACTGTTAAAACATTCTTTCTTATATCAAGACAAAACAGGAATACTATGATGAAATCACTCTTGAGCCTTCACTTCTCCAGGGAGAAGGTCCATCCTGAGCCTTCTCCAGAGAGAAGAGATCTACCTCCTTCGACCTCCTTATGGGGCACGTTCTCCAACACTTTGGTCACCCTTTTGATCATCATCTGTGGCCCTGCTTTTGACCTTCTCCAGTCTGTCCACATCTTTTTTGGGTTTGTGGGGAGAGTTAATGAATATATATATAGAGAGAGAATTAGGTCTGAACTAAAGTAGACACTTTAAACTGCTTTTTGTTTCTTGCTTTCCGTGTATAGTTTCACCTCAGAAAGAAGTAATTAGAGGCAGTTTCCAGCCATATGTAGCAGCTGGGTATGTTCACGAGACGGCTTTACTTACTTCAAGGAGTAAGACATTTATAGTAAGTAAATATATAAATATTATTTCTATGAAGAAGGGTCTTTATGATCTCTTAAAAAGGAGTGAAATTTATGTATTTTTTCTGGTTTTATAGTAATTTTTATTTATGAATAATTCTCTATACTATGTAGCTTTTTGGGATAAATACATTGTTCCAAGTTTTAACTGAGAGATGGGTGTTTGTGATCAAACTTAAATGCAGTTAAGTGCAGTTGCCTGGAGGATGTAACTGTGTTGGAATTAAAGAGACCCCAGTTAAATGGACCTGTAAGAAGTTTGATAAGGCAAGAATCTTAAACACAGGGAGAAGCTTTCCTGGGGCTGGATGTTTATTCGTCTTCTTGTTGCTACAATTAGTTCCTCAGTGAATGGGTTTATCCATATTGTCTCTAGAGTTTTGCCATAATATTTTTATATATCTTGTCAGAATGTGAATTGAGAAACTGTAGTTTCAGAGCCTGCACTGGGATATTTTTTCTAAATTCTTTTGATATTTAATCCTCAAGAATTTTCAGGACCTCAGTGATTATTAGGGAAATATGTTGCAGGGTTTTGTTGTTTGTGAAAGAGGAAAGCTACATTATCGAAGAAAAAAAATAGTCAGAGAAATGTGTGCTGTGACAAACTAGATGTTTGCAAAACTCCTGCTGAGGTTAATTTTCGTCATGGATAAAAGGCCTAGGAAGTACACAGTTTCCATCAGATCTCTTATCTTCTTTGATAGGCACTTGTCAAAAAACCATTTGCTTTCTGTGCGATGAATACTATTTTGTTTGTTCTTAAGGTTTATAATAAACTCTAAACTATATTCATATTGTGCCTGTATTGCCTTACTGTAACATTTCTTGGTTATGGGAAAAAGAAAATACTGTTTTATGATATATCTTTTTCTCCTTAAAGGCTGAAATCTATGTTGCTGATAGAAAGCCTACCAGTAAGCATAGCTACATCAACAGATCTTCTGTTTGTGAAATGTATTGAGGTTAGATGAGTCTGCTGACATTCTGCAAGTCTCTGGAAGTCCAAAGGATTCCCTTGGTCTTCTCTTTGAGAGAGACCCTAAACCTGCAGTATAGTTTCCTTCCCTGTGATCTGAAAAGCTAAGCAAAAGTATAAATATGGTAATTTTTTGCGTCGTGTGTGAGTGCACTGGCTGCCTTTCCTCTCTAAACTCTTTACAGGACACCCCAGGATATATAACTTCACCGTCCTATAGTCTCTCCTTCCCAACATCATCTCCAGAGCTATGATATCCAGGAATAAAAGTGGCTTCACAGTTTACCTTGATATTAGCATTTTATATACTAGTCATTTGTGGAACCAATTTTAACTGGTCAATCAATGCAGTCACCTGCTGCTCACTAGACCTGTGGAAATCTCAGCTATGTGAATCCCATGAATTATTTTAAGCTCATTCTTTAAAGATTCTGTTTTGTTTCACTGATAGATCAGTAAAGAGAAAACAAGTAAGTAAATTATTTTGGACTGCAGTAAATCCTTCTAGTTTCTATAACATGCACAGACATAATAAATATAATGCCCCTGTTTTCACAGAACAATTCCAACCTTCACCACAAATTTTATATGCTACTTTTACTTACTAGTTGCTTGAAGCTTCTCAAAGTAGGACCAAAATAAGGCTTATAGTGGGAATTCAGCTACAAATGTGATAGTTGTAGAGGAACAGTTATCCAAATCTAATTTTATCAAATCATCTCTCAGTCATCACCATGGTATTTTTTTTGCACCTTTTCATATCTGAGCATGATAGCAATAAAACAATTTACCATTTCTTTATGGAGAGCCTCTTTCTCATAAATGCTGTAAACAATTTGCAGCTCTTTAAAGCAGAATTTTAGTTCGTCACCGATAATAAAAGAATAAAGGATTTAGGTTTATTAAAAGTGCCATTAGTGCCACTTGTATTAATGTTGCCTTATACATCCCATTATTAGACTCTCTTTTGCTATGCTTAAAACCATACAAAATGGAATTTGGGCTAAATTTCACCTGAAGTCTATTTTGACCTGAATGGTTTTGTTTGTTGTAACTTCCAAAAAGTACCTCAGCCATTTTCACAAAGAGTTTAATGAAAAACATAGTGTTAACAAGTTAAAAAGATCATGTCTTTCAGAAGGACTAATAGTTTCCTCACTTTGCGTCAGTCATGATAGATCTTTTTGCTGTAAGAGAGGTGATTACCAGTATATAGAAGACATTTTAAGCAATGTCAGAATAGACAAGCTTAAGGGAATTTACTGCAAGTACCAAAATAAGATAAAGTAGGCCAGCTTGCTCGAAAACTAGGTTCTGGGCAAATGAAGTAAGAAAACAGAAAGAGATTTAAAATACAAATTGTGGGAGAAGCCAATTTTCTGTGGTACTGTATAAAACAGGGAAGGGTAGGAGCAGAACAAAGCAAATTGGAGTTTTTGTATACTTAGGAGTGTTACCAGATAGCACAATTTGCTATTGTCAGAGGCATAATTTTGATTTCCTTGTAGCATTTAGTTTGTTGTTATCTTTAAAGGAATTTGAATAATAAACTTAGGAGGCTCCCAGTGATCTCTCTTAAACACCTTTGTAAAGATTTAAAAAGTCTGTTGAGCCATGTTTGAATCAGGTGTTTGTAAGAATTTTTGTTTTATGAGTATAGTTTTTGCTCTGAGAAAATCTGGTTGAATCTGGCGAAATAGTAACACTTAAAAAACTGTAACTTGCACAATCTGAAGCACAGAGCAGAAAACCATCCCAGCTTTCTTCTGTGGTGAGGAATGGGCCTCCTTGTTGCAGACCTGATCCAGGCAGAGGGAAAGGATGTGGCTTCAGGAACACTGCTATTAAAAGATTCTGATCCTGTTTTGCATGTGAATAATGTATGTATCTATTGCATGCTACGTTTCTTTTAAGTCAGGGAAGTGTGCTTTATCTTGTGCAACCTCAATTTGTTCCCATATAAATATTCATTGTGACGCAGTCTTCAACTTCAAACAAACAACTTCAGACTAAGATGTTTGTTGTGGGGACTCTGCTCTTCATGTGAACAGCCAGCAGAGCTGTAAAAGAAGTCTCAGCAAGCCATAGGGACTTCTAGAACCTTGGGAATAATTGGGAAAAAAAATCTTCTATTTTAGAAGATATTTTTATGTTATAGCTTCAATGCAAAAACTAAAGCAAGACAACAAGAAACTGAGATGAACGGATGCATAAATGGAGATCATCATACAAATTTAGCTTTAATTTCAATATTAAACAAATTAGCCTTTCCATTTCAACTGAGAATCAACCTTAACAATATATTGAATAATAGAATCATAGAAAAATCTTGTTTAGAAGGGAACTCTGGATATCACAGTTTGAATATGCATTTTGGAGGCTAAGAAAAAGAGGGGAAACAATATAAGCATGAATAGACAATAAAATTTGGTCCATAAAATAATTCTTTTCTGCCATGCATATTTTTCAGTGAAAACTCATGGAATTGTTAAAATCGGAATATTCAATCCAAAAAGTAAATTAGAGTAAATCAGGATTGTCAGTTCCTTCCAAGACTAACCACTTGGCAGGACTGAAATAGCTTACACTAGGAAACCAGTGAAAATAGGAAATATTTAATCAATCCTTATTTTAGAAATCAAGAAGAAAGAGCAGGAAGGAGTATTAGACAAAGAGCACCATTTATAAAAATATGTTGAAATGATGTTTGTCTTAGGATAAAAGTATTTAAGTAGTTTTAACAGAAGATGAGATAAATGTTCATGGCTAGCAAAGTTAATTATGATTTCTTTTTATTGAGAAATCCACTCAATGGTGGAAACCCCAGAGCAATATTTGTAACTGTTGTAATAATTTCTTAGTCCTGAGTTTTCTAGATTCCCAGTACTAATTTAATTGGCCTGTGCATTAACATAGAAGAAGCTTTCCCATTCCTTTTTTCCTTTGTCTTACCCTTTTTCATTTCTTGATTCATTACCAAGGAAATAAATTAGGAGCCTGAATTCTCAGCAGCCTTTCCACACTTCTCAGTATTGGCACAACAGAGAAGTTTGAGTACCTCAAGAAGCATGGCCTCTTCTGCATTTCTCATTGCTGAGGAGAGACTGTCCGTTTCAAGCAGCTTTATGCCAAACCCAAAATCTAGACTGATACCAGCATTCCTCTCCTCACAGAAAGTAAACAGAGAGGAACATCTGCTTTTCTCATCTTCTGCTTTTCACTCCTTTTCAGCCTTCATTCATGGCTTTGAATAGAAATACCAGGCAGCTTTCAAGAGTACAAATATGTTTGAAGTCAAAGTACTACTAAAAATAGGCTCTAAATAGTCATACTGGCTTGTTAATTCTCTGCGCATGCCTGGTTGTTTCTCAGGACAACATACATTCCCCTGCATTGCTTCGTTGCAGGGATATTATGTTGACAATGATCCTAGCATTAGATTTCTACAGTTTCTCATGGGGTAGAAGTTTTCAGCCTTACAGAACATCTCCCAAAAATTAAATCCTGTAAGTGACAGATGTTCGTAGCTGCTTTCCAGCAAGCTAGAACAAAGCCTTCCATCTTTCAAGTTCTTATTTTAAAGAGGTTATACCCAGGTGACACAATGGAGATACAGAAAGGTTTGGTAGTATTTTATTAAAGATTTTTATTAGATCATCATGCTTATTATTAAATACTTCTACAACACCAAAGTGGTGTAGAGTCTGTGAATATCAGAGTTTCTCTTGAATAGATGCCTGATTATGGCTAAAGTTCATTAACACAAACTTATGTAGCTCTTTGATAATTTTTATTCTTTATGTGCTAGTAGCAGAGCCATTGTGAAGATATGAAAATGTGCACAGAACATTATTCTTAAGAATATTCGAAGGGTATCATATTTAGATCATATTTAGAAAAGAGAATCAAATTACAAAAAACCCTGATTACAGATAAGCAGCTTCAGAGAAGCATTTAAATCTCTATGGATAATAAGTATAATCAATATACAATTAAACCCATATATTTTTCTACCCTTAAAGATGGCTGTTACACTTCAGTTTCATTCTGCCTTAACTTACAGTTACAAATTTCCATCTGATTTTATGTAAGGTATCTTAAAAAGCAGTGTAGTGACAGAGCTTTCTGACTGTATAGCAACAGACTTCTGCTTTCTGTATATTAGTTTTCTTCCAGTGGCTGTTATGAGCAACTTCAGGTCCGACTTGAGACAGATTTAATTGAGCATTACTTAGGTTGGTTCTTACAGCAGTACATTGCAAAAAATTATACCTTTATTCAGGCCTTAATGAAAGCTTTAATGTTATTTAAATGCAAATGTAGAATTCAGGCATCATCCTAAAGGGACATGTGTTGGTTCTTAATTCAGAGTGCCTAAGTTTCAGTGTTGCTCTAGTCTTAAATTATGCAGATGACCAGGCTAGCAAGACCCTGAAACCAGGGTGGACAAAGAGGAAAAGGGGGTGGAAGTACTTGCCTTGCATGGGTAGGAATTACAGTTCTGTTTCCCGTACTGGGGCTCTCGGAGTCCTACTGTGCTATCACAGACCTTTTCTCATCTTTAATAGTGGTGAGTGTCAAAGCCAGCACCGGAAGGTGCTAGGAACTCTGGGAGGTTGATTAGGCTATGATTAGTTTCTCCTGAAAATGCTTAACTTCCTGTGATGTTAGTGAAGGAATTGCATATAGCACTTCAAGTGGAATGTATTTACCCTGTCTGTATGACTTCTTTATTTTCTTCATTATTAATATTAGTTGAAAAAGTTTTGATTACTACTAACTTTGTAGGGTTTTTTGGGTTTTGTTTTCTTTTTTCTTTAGAAAGAGTAAAATCAAGCTGTTAAAAATACAATTAGGAAGCAAAGGACCCACCATCTGCTGCCTAGGTTTTGTAGGCAGAGGTGGGTGCTATGGCTTTTCTGCCCCTGCTTCCTCTAGGAACAATATGAAGATGCCCAGCTGCTTGAATATATAGCATTCTTTGGCCAGGGTTGTTTGACATTTCCTTATGAGATCTATGAGATCTGAAGTTCAAACAAGTTTATAACTATTCATGGTGACAGTAGTGCCATCATGTCTAGAGGAAACCTTGGAAAAGGGTCTTATATTTGTGATAGACTTCTTTTTGTAACTGGAGACATTGTGCACTCTCTGATCCCTGTAGTAAATAATTTTCATTAAAATTATGTCTGTCTCTTTTGGAACTGGAAACTACAGGCATCAAGAGTTTTAGGAGTGCTGATGTGGGAAAAGGGCTCTGATTTGCTCTGTCTCCTGCCTTCTGGGGAAAATAGCTAGCCATAGCCTCCAGAAGATATATAGTCAGAGTTCTTTTGCCTTCTTTTCCCACCATTTTGGGAATCTGGTGATGCTTGTGGGAAGACGGCAGCTGATACTGTTCCTACAAGAGATAAGAAGTTCTATATCTGTGAGTCTCAGTACCATGGGAAAATGCTTTTTCCTGTTCCTCAGACCTACTTTTTTTCTACTTCTTATTCGGTATAGTTCCTTCAGGCTTCATTGAATTCTCCCCTTACTTGGTCCTGCAAAAAAATTGTGCCTTTAAAGAAGCAGGGATAACATGCAGGTTATTAGTACAGAGAAATTTACTGTCAAAAAGTACTGCTTAGTTGGGTTTTGGATACTGAATGAAGGAATAGACTGTCAGAGTCTTTGGCTCCAGATGACTATTCCAAAGCATGGGGCCAAAAGAAAGTGAAAGAGAACAGCATATGAAAAGCAAAAGTGTCCTGGAAGGTTGTGTAGGTACAGTGGTTTGGGAGGCTGGAGTAGATGTGAAGGCTTTGAAAGCCATAAAACTAACGTTGGCCATGTAGGTTTTAAGACTGAAGTTACATCACTCACTGAAAACTTGCAGTGCTGTCATACATATGTTGAATATGGTTCCATAATGAGAATTAGGAAGGAGCTCAAGATCAGTCCTTAAAAAGTCCTGTGGGTTTCTTTTCTTTTTTTTTTTGAAGGGGGGTGGGGGGTGAGGGAGTGGATGTGTGTTTGGTTTTTGGGTTTTTTTTTAAGCCCTGTTTGCTGGGCTATTATAAAGCTTGTTGGATGTAATTTG
Organism: Loriculus beryllinus; assembly: GCA_039877255.1. Lineage (NCBI taxonomy): Eukaryota > Metazoa > Chordata > Aves > Psittaciformes > Psittacidae > Loriculus > Loriculus beryllinus. Next base: position 24,462 of record JBCJKH010043823.1, read on the forward strand.
AATCCGGATTGTCAAAGCCAGAATCTTCCATCACACTGCTGAATGTGTGATTTATATTTTTTGGGGAAAAAAAATAAATCTTTGAAATTGCATCATCCTAACTGGCAGTAACCACTTTCTGTGCTGTTAGTAGTGGGCTTTTCTACTAAATGATATCAGCTTAGAGAAAAGCTTTTGTAAACTGAAGGAGGTAGAACTATATATGTGCATTTTTCTACAGTGGGTTAGTGACTAAGTCCAGCACAATGCCAGCCAATGCAAGCTGAGAATGACAAGGAAAGTAATTTCTTTAGGAAGGTGCTGTGTTCCTAGTTGAAATCCCTAGACAGACCCTATTCTTAGTTAGAGATTATTCTCTGTCTGAGGCAGTGAATACCTTTTCTTCAAAACCACCATGCTATCCTTGTTTTTCTCTTATTTCTTTTGATGCATAAAAAAATACATTACAGACTGAAAGTGCCATCTGTGAGATATTTTCAAAAACCTCTACAGAATGTCCCTTCAAGTTCACACTTTTCTCTAATTTTGATCACTTATGTTGTGCTGCACAGCATAAATATACAGCCTTTTCCAGAAAGATGCCCACGTAAACCATATAAATGTAACGCCACGTTGTACTTTTTAATTGTGCTAGTTAGAATTTAGTCTATTTAGATGCATTAATGGGTTGCTTAATTTCCCAGCAAGCACCTCCTCTTGACAAGTGCATTTACAAGGTAACTCTTGCAATAATGGGAGATTCTGCACAGATGTATCTGAAACACCACTGTGATTTAAGTAAAGGCAAAGCAGTTTCTTTGGATCTATCATGATATCTGTACAATAAGGGGGAAGAGGTCAGTTCATCCACAGTCCACTGTCACTCTGAAGTGACTGCTTATTGTCAGAAGTCTAGTATATGTTAATCCTATTCATATGTCTGTGCAAAGTAGCATTGTGGTACTGTATTCTTCCATGCATGTTTATATGAAATGCAGCAAATAGTCTATGAAGGAAGTTCACAACAAAGTGTGAATATTTCTCAAGTTCATGACTAAAACCACCATGTCACTTGAGAACTTAATGGTTTGTACTGGGTTTAGACAAGCATGGAAATAATATTAACTGCCTGTTTGTTAAGTGTCATTCTTGTGCAAGGCCAAGTGAACTTTAGCATTTCCAGAGTAGGAGCTGAATTGATGGGCTGGGTTAAATACAGTAATAAGAAGGGAGCTGAACCTGAAAAACTGATGAAGAGTTGGTCTGGACCATAAAATAAAGAAGGGGCATTTGGTGCTGGCTTTCCTTTCATGGAGGGTAGCTAATGATGTTGAAGTTACATGAAGAGCAGGGCCCAGTGTCAGGCAGAGCCAGCCAGTATTAGCTGAACTTGCAGGAAAGCTTGACAGCAGTAAGTGGATGTGCAATTCTTACTGATCATTTATGTCAAGTGCTTTTTTTTGTAAACCTTTGTGAACTGTGCCATTTACTTTGTATTCAAAGGCTTTTGCAAGGAAAATGCTGTCTCTGCTTAAGCTCTGTGGGTCAGTTGGCATTGGTGACATAAAGGAACACTGAATGATACTTCTGGGGGAACCTCAGGTAGGCAGCAGAATGGGAAGCACACTAAGTACAGGGAAAGCTTGTGAGAGGCGGGAGAACTGTCAGAATGCTCCCTCCCCACCTCCATCCCCTTAGACACAATATGTAATTTTGTGGATGCAGCCTCTGATAAATGAAACTCCACTGTCTACAGCTAAGATAGAGGGCATAAGGCCATTGCTTCTGTTCTCCTTGTAGCTCAGGGTATTTTTGTTGCAGAGAACAAGGCTGCCATAGGGAGCTATAACACATATTTGCCTGTTCCTGTATCAGTGAGGTGACTTCTTGGCCTCTGATCACTGCTCAGGACCAAATCTTTTCATTGTGCAATCATGCCATGGGGGTGTGTGAACCAGATCAGAGGCAAAAGTCTTCAGGATGCCAGTTGCTACTGCAGTGATCAGAAACCTCTGCTTTGGAGTGTAGCCATAACACGAGTGGGATTGCTTTTGGCCATCTCTGTACTTGGGTAAGAGACACAAAACATGCTCTAGGTTCTCTAGGCTGTCTTCAATCAACTTCAGAGAAAATACAGCTCATAACTTATACAAGGTGTCTGGGGACAATTTCAGCTAACATTGGGAAACCTATTAAAAGCAAATGTTGTATACAGTGTGTTTGTAGTAAAAATGTCTGTGTATGGCACCTATGGACACTGTGAGGATTTTGGGCCCAATTCTCAATTATTCCTACTGTATACTTAGCATACAGCAAAATGAAAACATGAATAGTGCTCTCTTTTGCATTTTTTGGTGGTATCTGGCAGATTTATTTTGACTATTTAGACATTATCAGGATACAGTACCATGACATTTGCAATGACATTAAAGAATGAAAAGTTTTGAAATATGTAACTTAAAACAAAATTCCTATTACTTTAATAAAGAAGTAATATTAATATCTATTTCCTTAAATTATTAATAATATAATTATGCATTATGATATATCATATGACTCAATATGATTATTAATTACAGCTATCATTGCTTCTGATGTTTAATATATTAACACTTATTAACTGATATAATAATGATTTAAATGCTATAAAAAAGTCGAATCTTTTACCCAGCTTGATGCCACATCTTATTTCTTCTTGTTGTGGTGTGCAGGACACAACCATTAATCCAGGATTTGATTTCCTCAAACAGATACGCAAGAATAAAGCATGCTAACATACACTGCAAAAGAGAGCAGAGTAGGATAGCTGCAGGTTTTCAAACCTTGTGCATGCTCAAAGATGGCACCAGAAAATGTGTTTGTTTTTATTTTAGAGGGGAAGTTAAAAAATTACTCTCTGTTACACTTTGGAGCTTTGCCTGTTCCGTTGATGGAGTGGCAGGCGCCTTGCAGTCTTCCTGGAGCAGCAGCTAGGCTCTAAAGTAGGGGGCACGATCCTACATGGAAAAGAGCTGCTGGAATTCTGCTGGGGCTTGTTTTTGTCTTGCTCCCTTCTCTTCCTACAGCACAGAATGTGAGTTTTGTGTCAAAGAAGAAAAATAAACCCATCAGATTTTGGATGTGCTGTTTGGGTGGCTGTGACGCCTGGGCTCTGTACCCTGCTCGAGCAGTTGCACAGGTGATGCAGTGCTGTTCAGGCCATTTCTCTATCTTAGCATCCTTCCAGCATGGATTATTTCATCTTTCTTGAACTGTCAAATGCTGGTGCAGGGGTGTCCACCTGAGCTCTTGAGCTTACATGGTGCACCACTTAGTGCTGTCAGGACAAAACATAGGGATTGTATGATGACATAGTATGCCATGTAAGAGCATTTTACCTTAATAGTCACTTCGTTACTGCAATGAAAGAACAGGGTTAAGTGCAGGCCTTATTGGCCCAGTTGCTCCTTAATTGGTGGAAAGAATCAATTTCCATTTATCACATCCATTTATTCTTTGCAAAACTTTGATCATATCTTGTGCAGCATTTTGATCAGTTTCTGTTTTAAAATTATGTATTTTACTTGGTGCTTTGTAGCTTCAGCAATATGGTTATTTACAAGTAACATAAGTGATACTCTGACCTACACCTAAGTCTAAGAATAGAATTTACAAAGCCTTGCTTTTTGTTAACTCAGTGCTCTACAGTGCTGCTGTAGTGGATGTTCCTCTTCAGTACATTGCTGTTTTGTCACTCTCTGGTATGGTATGCTAAAAAATAGCAATTATCCCAAATTATCCGATGTGAGTGAAACCCAGCAAAGAAGGTTGTTGGCCTGGTTGACTACAGGATCTACTAGATACACATGCAAAATCTAGAATCCACATTTAAAATTAGGTGATTAGATTGGTTTTGTTTGTTTTTTTTGGTTATGGATTAGCCAGTTTAGCTTGAGTTTGCTTTCATGCTCACATAATTCTGACATCAGTTTCATGATGACAGTTCTCTGCACGTGCTAGTTACAAGGCTGTGAATTTCTCAGTAATCCCATGCAATTTCAAAGTAGTCTCCAACTTCCAGTTCCACCATCTGCCTTTAGAGACTTCAACAACATGATGGAGGATGTAAGCAGCAAACAAGTGAGAAGCTAAACAGGAATAATATTCAGAAAGTGTACTGGAAGTTCCTATTATTAAAGAACAAGCGGGGAGAAGTAGTTATTTAAATAATAGTGGTGTGGACTGGCTGTGTGACCGTGGACATTTTGTGAGCAATCCAGAGACCTTGGTACTGGGCAGCCTGCATGAGAACGGCAGCGTAGGAGAGATAAATAAAAAGGGGAAAAAACAGAAAAACACCACCTGCAAGAACACCGAAGTCAGTGAGAGAAAGAGCTGAGAAGCAGGTTCCCAGGACAGCGTTATCCAATCATAGCATTGTTTAAGTTTGGGGTGCCCAATTAACAATTGCCAAGTCTGTGTAGCTGTACTAAGAATCTCTATATAAGATCAAAACTTTGTTTAATAAAATGGCATTCACTAGACCACATTGGTCGTCTGAGTGTTGTCCGTAGGAATCTTGCTCCAGCATAGTGGTATGACTCAGGCAACAGGATGAAACTGTACACTTCTCCTGGTTTTGGCTGGGCTAGAGTTAATCAAATGACACTCAAAGTCATTGTATACTTACTTGCTGGATCGACTTCATCCATCCAAATTGGCAATATTATTATGCTGTTAATGTTACATGTCTTTGAGGGTGCCCAAATGTAGACAAAGAAGAGAAAAGAAGGTATCAACACATCTGTAGTGAAAGCACATTCAACCCTTGCCCTATGAGGATTTAGGAAAAGTATTTGTTATTGTTCTTTAGATGAGTTACTAGATTTTTTAAGTATGAAAGTCACCACAAGTCAACTTTACATTATATTTTGAATGCATATGCTAATACCCCATTTTTTAGAGGTTCTCTCAATAGTCAGATTTCCCCCATGGATTATGAATATGAAGTGGCATCTAATTCTGTGTCTGGATTTGGGCTGATACTCCAGGGGTAAAACATTTTGATCTTCGTTTTCCTACTTACACGGTTGAAAATATATCAGTAACTACGCCAACTGAACTTACTTGTGATACAAAAGGCTTAAATCAGTTGAGATCAGAAATGGAGAAACCTACTGTTGCTAGCTAAACAGCAATTGAAACCCACACAGGTGGAGTGATGGAATTTTAATAAGAATAACCCAACAATATTCAGTTGATGACTACATCAACAACTTCTTAGAATGCTGCCAATGATTTTCTTTGGTTCACTGAATTTTCTCTCTTGTAACTTGCCTCAGCAGTCTAGTTAATCTGCAGGAACCTTAGGATTTTCTTTTCTATTCCTAGTGTTAAAAGTGATAGGGTCCCTTTCTTAGGAAGTTTGCAGGCAGGTTTTCTAGCATCTATAGAGAGAAAGTGGAAAAAAAATATAGCTATTTCATTATTATTAATAATATAACTATTCATTTTTATTACTCAGACTCCACCAAATTTTCTTTTTTTTTTCTTTTTAATTTAAAAGTATTTATAGACTTTTTTTTAAATGGAATAACACTTTTTTTTTTATGTGGTACACCAAAAGATGCAAGAAATCAAGATTTCTCTTGTAATTGGTAGCAAAACTTTAGCTGTCATTACCCAGTACTATAGTATTGCTTCCAAAATAGCCAGCCCTTTCTGTTGCTACTGTAAAATCTAAAAAAGCTGCATGAGTGTTTTTCTGTTTGTGTACAAATAACACCTTCATGGATTCCCATTGTTGTTTTTCCAACATTTTTACATAGGTCATTTACTAGTAGACCTTTGAGAAAAGATGTAGGGAGAGAAACCATTTTCTGTGCAATTGTTCTTTGAAGACAGAGAATATCTTTCTTTTATCTAGAAAGGGAATAAATCTTTATGAGAAGGAAGTTTTGTTTTAAGGTTACTGAGCAGGAAATTAACATAATTAAAACAGCTTTATCAGTATACAGAAATAAGTTTTATGATGTAATTATAATTGAAAACATGGAAATACAGCCTTGTAATTCAGCTGTCAAAATTTTTAGTCTGATGATATCGTGAATGTGTGACAAGTACTACAAAATAACTGCTCCAAGTGTTTGCTGGCAATGGAGTAAGGCAGAAAGGCGGTTCTGTTCACCTTACTGTATTGGTAAACCAAATGCCCCAGAAAACTAGAAAGTTATATGTCTTGGCTGCTTTATAGCAGAAGGGGGCAATGTTTGCCTTAGAAAGAGATTTTTTCCCTGGTCTGTCAGTCTGACTGAGTGACTGGAAGCAGGACTGGATTCATAGAGAGCAAAGAATTGCTGTTTCATAGAGCTTCTTCTGTCAGATGGTGTATAATGGATTTTTGATCCTGATTCCAACTCAAAGAAAGTTCTTATTTTCTATACAAATGTCATAGCTTTTATAAACTTTGCAATAATATTAGAAATATGAAGTGGTCTGGGAAGAGATTTTTGAGCTTTATAATTTATGGTTTCCATTTCAATCCAGGATTCAATGCAACATGAAACTTTCCTCCCTAAATTACTAATGTTCCTGCTAAGAAACAAGAAAGAATCTTCATTTTCCCCCTTTTTTTCCACATTGTTATGCATGTATAGCAGATGTTTGAACCACCTCACTGTAACCATTTAACATAACTCCCCCCTATATTTGACCATATTCAAAACCTGCCATGCCAGTTGTCAAGAAACATGTGTTTTCCATGATTTGGATAGACTCAAATCAACATAATGCTACCAAGGTGATAGAAAATAGCCAAGAAAATAAAAATGTAAAAATAAATAAAAACTAATCACATGTAAATTAATAAATAGAAAGAACAAAAGTAAGTAGCAGGGGAAAGAATAGTGTTTATTACACTTGTTTTGCACTACAAAAATTCTGAACAAGAGGCAAGGCTAGCCAAAAACTACTGAAAGCAATAGACAAAACTATTTTTGCCCTTGCTTATTACTTAATGCATGCTAAACTAAGAATGCTATGCTGAAGAGGTGCACATCATTAAAACAAAGCTTTAATGATGAGTACAAATAAGTTTTATGATGTAATTATAATTATTAAAATGGACGTGTAGCCTTGTACTTTTGCTATCAGAATTTTTAGTCTGACAATACGCTGAATAATGTGTAAAACATTTACTGCTGTGAAAATGATGACTGCTGTAGATGAGTAGTTAATGGAGTAATTTTCTACAATGAAAGTATGATATCCGTCACATGTAATGAAAAAGATTTCTTCAACTGTTTAATTTCTGGATTAATTTGACATATTCATATATGCTTCTGAAAACAGAGAAAGATGGATAGACATTGTTGTATCATTGGGACCATTCAAACCTGTTTTAAAATCAAATTCTTTGTTTTTCTTAAGGTTTCATTGAGTAATCTCATTTATTAAATGGTTTGAAAACCTTAACAGTCTCTTGGCCAGTTTTGCAGCTGCCTGCTCCGTGCCAGTGACTCACACAGAGCAAAGAAAAGGAAGAGGAGGGAGTAGTCTTGCCTTCCTCTTGCTCTTGGCACTATCCCAACATAAAAGCTGCTAGGAAATGATTCTCTTGAGAGAGGAGATTATACAAAAGTTCAGTGAGACAGTGCATGAGTGTGAGGAATCCAGAAGGAACTAATTCCAAGAGGAACCCTGAGTGGCATGTAGAGGAGATAAAGGAAGTTGCTACTTCACCTGCAGAGGAAAAGAAGCCTGGGTAGAGGAAGGGCAAAGGGGCTGGTGTTTGGAGGGACTGGTAGGGCAGCACGAAAAAAAGAAAGGAATAAACAGAAATGGGAAATGTAAGACTGAGCTAATGTGTCTGGGTTTATTTTTTATTGTTAAGCTGCAGTGTTGATTGTGGGATCTGGATGTTCTCTCAATGTGATATCTGATTGAGATCCTCATGTGGTATAATGTCATGAGGATGGGGAATGAACCATCTGTGATTTTTGTCATTTATTGTGAGCAGAAAACCTGAACAGTAGCCTGACGTATTTTGAAGCTTCTGTTTTATGATATTACTATAAAAAGAACCCAGAACATACCACGTTGAAGATATGGTGATCCTCTTCCCTAGAAAACTAGAATATCCTTTTTCTTTTTTTTCCAGTCCTCGAGATTGCTGCCTGCTCCTTTCCCTTGGCGAAAGGGCTGCCACCTCAGCCCTTTGAAACTGCTGGGAGGGTGATTCATGGGGTCAGTGGCTCTCTTCCCTTTCAGCCTGACACAGCTCTCCACTGAGCAGCACTCTGCCATGGGAGGTGCTGTGTGACAGATGTACTGAAACCAAGGTCTCACAGCTTCTGGTGAGCAATTTCATGGCTCTTTGCATGGCACTGGATGTTAACTCTCTTAGCTAGCCAAATATGTATTTGAATTATTATACTTTGTCTTCTGCAGAACATGTTCCAGGTAGTTTGAATTGAAAAATATTTTTCTGTTTTTATTAAATTGTGGTTTCTAAAACATCCTAGTAAAAATGATTGTAAAAAATGCATTCTAGCTTAGTTCCATTCACATTTCAGTGATGAGTAAGTGACCAGTCTCAGATCTCTTTTATACCATTATTGAAATGCTTTTAGGAAATTGTGTTTAATTCTAGTTTTCCTTATGCTCCTCAAATGTGTTGTATCAGAAATTCCTACATTATAGTTTATGGGCAATATGGGATTGGTCAAAATCAAAACTAGAAAAAGCAATTAACATTAAAAATGTGTTCAAATACATAATAGTAAAAAACCCTGGGAGTATGTCAATATATGTGTTACAAAATTACCACAACCTGTAAGGGAATCCAGTAGAAATTTTGTTAAAGCAGAGACTTCAGGACACTTTTTTAGCAGCATTCTCGAGGTGTCTTGCACTTTTCATACAAAAAATACATCTTGAATCTAATTACATCTATTGAATCTAATTACATCTATTAATCTATAAATTTAGATTTATAATCTAAATTATATTTTAACATGACCACTATTATGTCTCAGGATATGCCTGAAATAAGTTATAGTAATTTCTGGAAACAAAATACCACCGACAACTCTCAGGGTTTTCTAGTTCTAAAACAATTTGCAAATAGCCTCTATATGTTGTGAGATAGATAACATTTTAAAAAGATGTGTGTATAGAGAAAGCTTAAGTCTGCAGTGTCTTTTGATAGTGTATTTAAGATTGAGGACAAGGCTTATAACATTAATCTGCAGACTATCTGTACTGCTTATCTGTTGGGGTGTCTTAGCGAGCTGGCTACTTTTCTTAGGGGACAGGCCTCCAGCACATCTGCGCTTTGTTCAGGCTAGATTATTTGCAGTCTGGATGGGCTCTGCTTTCTGTGCCTGGGGAGCTGTTTTCTTGTGCAGCTTTGTGCTATTTGACAGCTCTACAAGTCTGACCTCAGACAGACAAGTGATCTGATCCAGCACCATTTCTTGAAGGGCCATAGTGTTGTCTTCGGGATGGGAAAACAGACACTCTGTGAGCAGATTGAACAAGGCTGGCTACAGGGCAAATAAGAACTTGGAAGCAGGGTATGGGGAATGCTCTATTTTAGGCCCCTCCTGGCAGCTACTGTAGCAAGTACAGTATGGGTGGAGTCGGGGAAGTTATAATACAGCTCTCACAAAAAGTAGGATTTTTGCCCACACATTGAAGATTTTTCCCACTGCACCATAGAAGCCTCTTGGGAAGTAATGTATTTAATCCTGTTTTCTATTTCCACTTGTCACTCTCTTAAACAGTGAAAAATGTACAGCATTTGCTTGTTGATGCAGTGGTGGTTTGACTTTCAAATAAATAAATAGTTACATTGAGCTCAGAAGGCATTCTCTAGTCCAGGTTTTTACATGCTACAGCTTCTGGGAATTTAGTCATAGTTGTTTTTGTAATCTTCCCAAAAAAATGACTAGACCGCTTCCTCAGTCTCTCATACTTGAACTTCTAGAAGCTGGGTGAGCCTCAGAAAGTCTAATAAAAAATCACTTAATGCTGCCTTTTAAAAATGTAATTTTAGCCATTGTATGGTCTACACCTGCACGTATCTGCTAATGAACTCCTGAACTACATCTTGGCAGTATCTACATGCTCTCTTCTAGAGGGATTGGCTTCCTCAACTGAAAGTAATTAGTGAAATAGTAAAGCTGAAATTTTACTGTCAACAAAATATTATTTTTGCTTGCAGCATGCATGGAATAAAATTGCATCATGGCCTTAATGCTTAACAAAGAACAAAAAGAAGAAAGATATTTAGTTAAGAATTTTAAGAAATCAGTTGAAATGAGAAATCTAAGTACATGATTTTTCAGAAACATGGGACAGTAATAAAGATATTTTCTAAATTTAGGCCATTAGTTTTCATGTTTAAATACAGGAATTCTCTTTAGCAGGAGGATTTAAAGCTGGCTTTTAAGTCTGCTATGCCTACCTGTTGGGGACTGTTCTTTTATTCCGTGCTAGCATACAAATGGCAACAGATTTGAGGCTTCAGTTGATGGTCAGTAGAGTCTCCGCACTCACTAGGGCATAAAACTAGTCATGTAACTCCTGGTAGCTGTCATGCTGTGGCAAAAAGAAATAGGGGTAGAGTTGATAGGTGCTGTAATAGAAAGGAAAGTACACTAGCAGGTATGTGGCATTTGTAGGTGGGTGAGTGTGTATTGAATTGGGTTAGCCACGGCATGTTTTGGACCACAGCAGCACCAGTTTTGGAGGCAGCAGTCATCCCTCTTCACTGCAGTCTCTGAGCAGCAGCCTGAGGCATACCAGTCCCTGTGAGTTGCAGGGAGGAGTCACACAGGACAGGATGGGTAACACCTGGCTTCTCTGTTCTCATTTGAAACTGAGTAAGTGCTAGGCATGTAACTGCTTTTTTCACCTTAATTTCTAAGCATAGGTATCCTATGCTTATGAACTTGTCTTCAAAACCCTATAAGCCTTGTATTTTTCTTAATCTATATCTTCATCTGTGTAACACTCTGAGATTCTGAGTTTTTGTGAAAAACAGAGGCCCTCCATTTGAGGAACATTAATTAGTCCTTATCTTCTTTTCGCCCTCTGTCAATACATTATGCTATACGCTTACTCTTATGTTACACTATTAGGAGAGAGTGTATTATCACCCAAAGCTTCCTCTTGTTTCCCAGCCTGTTGAAAGCAACATTTGCTAAGCAAGAGTTTGTGGGCAACAGCATCACAACCATGGGTTAAAGGGCTAAGAAACAAGCTTTATATTATTTCTTCTTAGCTCATTGTACATGCACAGCACAGGTGGCCTGCAGATGTGTAGTAAATCTGATCCTCCAGTGACATGTTAGCTGTAGTGTTCATGCTGAGGTGGCGTGCGTACAGTAAGTCCAGTGCTTCCGAGAGAGCGTGCAGTGTGCAGTTATGTTGTAACTCTGAGGTTTCCTGAACAAATTGTGTTTACCAAGTCTGAGGAATATGACCCCAGGCATGCAAGAATGTATGGTAACAGGTAGGAGCTACTGAGGTTACCTACTGATCCGATTTAGGCTATGGCATCTATGGAAGTCTTTGACAAATGCAGAAAACATTAAGAATCTCCTAGGTAAAATTTACGAGGTTCCATTCAAGAAAATAATCCAAGAAAATCCCTTGCAGAGACTACACCAAGAGTGTCATGGATATCTTAGTACTTTCTATTTCATGCTCAAAATGTTTTGCAATTAGCAAAACCTAAGCTATCATACACTGGTTAAAAGAAACCCACCCTAGTTATTCATTTTGGAGTAAGAGAAGAAAAAGAACATGAACTTCTTGTCATATCACATGTTGTGCTTTTGGAAGGAGCTTTGCTACAGCTGTCATAGATGTAGGATGTGAGATGGAGTAGAACATAAGTCTACACAACAAATGGCTGAAAAATTGCATTTATATGTGTGTATGCAATAACGAGGATGTAAAATAACCTTGAAGATGGTAACATGGAACAGGAAGAGAGGATATGCTGAAGGTCTTATTTTTATTTCTGATGGATTTCTACCTTCAGTGTTGCTTGTCTTTTGAGGAGCTCTGAATCTCTGCAAAGCTGTCATGGTTTGCATATACTTAATTCTAAACAAAGCTCCTTCCTAGCAGCTGAGAGAAGGAAGAAGGTCCTTTCCTTCAAATTCCATTTTAGGATGTATTTCTTCCATCAGCACTCTTTATCTGTTTCAGCACTTCCTTCCTCAGCTGCAGCTGTCTTGAAATAAGCTTTGAATTAGCTCATGATTTGAAAAGTGCCAAAGGAGCCCCTTTGTTTTCAACTAGGGCATGTGTGAATCTGTAATGCTGGTGGTCTTTTAATCAGAGACTTAGAAGGATGTTCCACAGGCAGATTTAGAACTTGACTCCCTCTTTCTTCGCTGATATCTCCTATGTGATATGTATAAATGGTGATGATTTATTTGGGATTTAAATTGCAGTTGTACGAAGTGTCCTTGACCAGATCAAGGGTCTCTAGTGTAGTACAAAGAGACAATGTAAGATAATTATGTTTCCAAAAAGCATGTGTGTGCACTAAAATAAAAGTTGTTTCTGAGGAAGCATGGCAACCCTTTATTTTAGTAAACTGACTTAGCTGGAATCTTGGAGCCTGCATGTGTGTTATGCATGCTTAATGAATAACTGACTGCAGCATTTCTTCTCCTCTCTCTATATCCAGTGGGACAGTGTTTTGTAGTGCTGTGCTGAAACAGTTTCAAGCACATCATGGCCACTGGTCTTCTTTCCAGCCTTTTGGAGCTTATCATCCTTAAATGCAGTGCTATGACCAGAGAAGTGGGCTTGGCAGTGCTAAAGCACGCAATGCCGATTGAAGGTTGCCAGTGCGATATAAGAGGATGACAAACTGGCTCAGCAAATGTGAGTGCTCTGCTTCCATGTCAAAAGCCAATATGCACTAGACAAAAAACCATTAAGCTGGTTAGGAAATATTGTCAAACTAAATAGTTTCTGAGGTTGTTTTAACCCTGATTGCTTTAACACTGGCCATGGAATCTTTTGCAGTCTACTGAGGTTGTCTCAAACTAGTTGAAGAGGAAGTTTTAACCACATTGCTTTAATTTCTTTTACTTTGACTCTTTTAAGGCTAACATTTGCAAATGTGCTTTGGAATCTTCACACATACACTTGGGAGATCACATTTCCTAGGAAAATCTTTAGGGTCAAATGAATTTTCCAAATGGGGATTCTGTTCCCTAGAACAGTCCCAAGAAATAAGAACTACAAAGCTAAAGAGAGTGTGTACATTTGAAATAATAACTTTCTCACTTAAGTAGTGAACAAGTGTTATTTCCTGATTGTGTCTCGCATGTTGAACATGTTATGCTGTGTTTGTCCTGAAGTCTGTTAAATGAAATCAAATCAGTTTGAGCAGTTTCTGGTACAGAAAGGGTTGGTTTCAAATGGCCTTAAAGTTAGTGATGAAGTTTGCTATAAAAGTCGTGAGACAGCTCTAGTGACAAAGACAGTATGTCTGGAAATGCAGCAAGAAAAAAATGGTGTGTGAGATTTGTGGAAAGCAGCCTTCAGTCGCTTGTTCATAGCTTTTTCTTACACTTCGTCATAGAAGTGGCACAATGTACTTCCAAGTTCAGTATTGTCATTGTTGGTAGAATGACAATTATATGTGTTCTTTTCCAACCATAAAAGCAGATACAGTGATAAAGAAGGAAGTGGCCTCTGTAAAAGGATGTACTTTTGTCTCTGTTTAGCTTTCCTGAATTTTGGTGTGGTGTCCTGAGAACGGTGAGAAAGACAGAAAGGCAAGAGGACAGAAAGGCAGAATGCTCTCCAATTTCAGTCCCTGGACCCTTGCAGTGCTGACTATGTATCAAACAGACACTTCTATATTCCAGACAACATCTGATCTACTTGCCTGGACTCTTTGCAAGCAAAAGAAGTATAATAGTTTTGAGGGTGAAATCATCTTACACAGACACTCAAACTGACCAGATAAATCTTGTTCTGTAGTTTCTTATTTTCATTGATGATGAAACTAGACAACTAGCTGAGAAGGAAACGTTTATAGTACAAAGGTTTAAAATTAGGTGCAATGGAATCTCATTCTGGGAATTGCAGTAGGATTGTAGGAATTAATATGCTAACACTGACATTTCCTAGTAAACATATAAGCATTATCAGGGCAGGAACTGAAAAGCAATAATTTCGATGTAAGTTTTAATGATGACCATAACAAAATTTGTTTTTTTGTTTTCCTCATTTCTCCTACCAGAACACTTCTAAAAAAGTAGTTATTTGAATGAAAAGAACCTACAAGTATTTGTGTGGATGGTTCATTAGCAGATTTCTTCTGGACACAATTGTTCCTCATTATAATCCTTTCCTTCCTGTATTTAATATCCTTCCCATCACCTTTGGCTTTTTGTGTTTACTGTCAGCCTTCAGTTTTCTGTACTAAACAAACTAGACTTTTTTTGTAGTTGCTCTGAAATACTGCAATCCGTAATTTCCCTGAAGAGCCTTTCTGTAGTGAAACAGCTGTTCTGAGGTTAGATACTGAGTGGATCCAGTGGATCCTTTACTGTGGGTATTTTTTTTTTCTCCAGGTAATGAGATCTTATTTCATAACGCAAATGGTTTTTGTTGTTCATTAAATGTTATTGGTATCTGTAACTTACTTTCTCAGACTTGTATTTTTCTAACATTTTGTAGTCCTGCCCTATGTTTGCAGTGAATTACAACTTTCTTTTGAGTACATTTAACTAGCTATTTTATATCTGAGGAGCAGAATGATTACTGCAAATATGAAATAGCCAGCTCAAGAAGGCAATTTGTAATGTCCTCTCATTTTAAGAGGTTTTGCTTTCAGTACGCTTCATTACTCTTTTCCCTTTAGTTTCAAATGCATTCCAAGTGCTATTAATTCTTACCTTTTTTAATGTTTGTTAGTTGTCCATGTAGAACCAAATTTTCTTCTGCCTTGTCAAGTATAATTATCACACTACTTCATTTTATTTTCCTTTTTTCCATGGTTTTACTGCATTTCTCTCCTGCATACACATTATATCCTGCTAGCAGGCCTGCCGTTGAAATGATACCACCATTCCTTTTTTCTCAGTAAGACAGTACATTTACTTGTAAAGTTTAATTCCTTCTGAGACCTTCATGGTTCTTAGGAGGACAGCTTGTAGCATCATAAGACAACTAACCTGCAGAAATAGAAAATTAAGGGAGAGAAGCTAATGATTCTTTGTGAAGCTGCCTGCTGTACGAGGTCAGTGAATTGACTCCTTAAAACCTCATCTGTACTAAATTAAGCTCTTTTGTTAGTGTGTTTGTATTCCGTTTTTTTTTCAGTTATTTGTCAGAAAGCTGTCTGTGACAGGCTCATGCCATGAATGTATGGAGGGTTATGGCTGTTTGGATTTACTATCTAGTTAAAGCTATTTATCCTCCATCTTGGAAGCTGTGCCATCATCTAATATGTAAAAATGAGAATACCTGGCATGGTGTAAAGTGGTATGAGATTGTTAAATGCAGCTTTACAATATGGTGTCATTTTTATGGACAGGCAAAGTTTTTCTCCACAGAATTTTGCTGCAGAGCAATTATATTTCTACAGTATAAATGTATCTATCACTGCAGCCTGGCTTTTGCTTCCAATTCTCAAAAATGAAATTGCATCAAATGTCAGAAAGAGCTAGACTTTTTTTCTTTCCATCTTCAGTCACTTTCTCCTATGAGTTGGATGAGTACTGTGTAACTGGACTCCTTTGGCTTCTTTTACTACTGAACTGAAGCCAGATCTAAGAATTAATTCAGCTTTTTTAAGATGGATGAAATCCCAGTAAAAGTCTCTTAGCATAAAATTATTTCATAAATAGCAGTTTAGAGGCAATGTAAATACAATTCTTTGGATGATTACATCTCTTCTTGGTAAAGGAAAAGAAAATATTTTAAAGTGAATCACTAGCTGTCATTTACAGTTTTCTGTGTAGAGAGCACTGTTAATAGTCAATGACACTTGGAAAGACAGCAGAGTTGGATAAAAATCATAACAATAAAATAAAAAAGCTCTTTGAGTAGACTTGTCATTCATCAGTTAAAGTGAATTAGAAAAAGACAAAAATATCTGCCAGTAATAATGCTTGTCTTGATCATTAATGTGGAAGCCTTTGATTAACCTAACTCATGCAATAAGAGCATTCATGAAGATCACATATATACTTAAAACGTAATGGAATAAAGTAGGGTGGAATGGAGTAAATTTTCAAATTGCTTTCGAAAACTGGCACCCGCACAATTAAAGGTATTTGGAAGATATGTTAAACCAATCTGGTTTAGTATAGGATATGGTGCATATAACTCCTCCATTAACTCTTGAGCATATAGAAATACAAACAGATGAGTGAAGTAAGTCTACCTAAATCATTTTGGTACTTTATGTAATTTAGGTGAAAGTTGCTTCTAGTGCCATAAGTTATTAATTTTGCTCTCGAGTAGTGTGTCACTATGATCTGATCAGTATGTTGTTTGGTTGTTTTTTGAATAGAGGGCAACTAACTATGCAAACTAATGTAAAAACAAGTTCACTGTAACTTGACTTACCAATCAAGATGTCATACTGACCTGTTTTGTAGTCAATGTTGGAGCCTTGCTGAATTTCTGTCATAAATTTTAGCTAACGCTGTTTCCACTGCTATTATTTCATACTGAGTATTAGATTGTTATTTGGATAGTCAATTCACTGTTAGTGATTTAAAAAATATGCATGTTTTAGGAAGGACGCTTGGCTTCAAGCTAGCATCGGAAGTTACTTAAAGCCCATTAGCCATAGCCATAAGGGCTTACTTTAAAACTTCCACTAAGTACGTACATGATAAAAATATAAATACAGAACCATTTTATTCCCCAATCTAGTTAAAAAAAAAAAAGCTTAAACAAACGATGTTATGCTGCTGCAAGTGTTAGCTGCAGGGTATTGCTTAACAATTGGTACACTCCTTAGCACAGTATTTTTAAAATCTTTCTGGAAAAGATGTTTCATGCTACTTTAAATTTCTGTCCAGACCAATGAGAACAATGTGCATGGCCCAGAATGGAAGAGACAGTCTACCCACAGATTTGGTCAACTAATGGGTGCTTCAGTGTTGCAGTCCTGGAGTATCGGGTAGGGAAGGTGTTAGATCTACCTCCTGGAGCTCTTCTTTTCCATCTGCACCTTCTTCTGCTACCCTGGATGTGACTTTCCTGGCTTGCAGACAGGCTTCCTATGTTGGGACTATTTAGACAGGATAAGAAGCTGATGTCTCAACCCTCTCCTCAATAATTACTTTTCCCCTGGTAATGCAAGGTTGTTAATTTCAATTGCTTAGTCCAGGGCAAATTTAGAAGTTTATGGGTAGGATGCCAATACTGACTGTGGGAGGCTGTTTTACACCTTTAGACAGCTTCTTGTCAAGAGCATTGCTCTCAGTTTTCCTCTATCCTAGTATCTAATTATCCTTACTTACACCTTACAGAGTAAATTACTGTTCTTGACCAGTCATTCTTTTTTCATCTTGGTAATTTACATTAGTTAACCTAATACCATCTTTTTCCTTTCCCTTGTTCTTTATTTAGTCATACTACGTGATTTTATTTTTTACTTGATTTTGTTTTCATATGTTAAACAACTCTATCCTTCCATCAGCTTTTCAAAATGTCTCTAACTGCCCAAATTGCTGGTGCTTTTCAGTTAAGAGTCATTTAAGTCTGAAAATTATTTACCAGAGTCAGAAAGAGTGAGAGACAAAGTAAATGTGTAGATCACAAGAAGGCTCTATACAGAGCAGACTGAACCAATTTTTTGTTACGTTATTTCATTACAAATTCCTGTCTAATTTACTGATTTGTAGATTAGAGATTCCTCTGGAATTGTTCTGTAGATTTTTAATTTTTTCTTTTTTTCATGGACTACCTTTGTCTCAGATAAGATTATTTTTCCCTGATAATGTACTTGTTTCCATGCTAAATTTTTTCTTTGCTTGTTCCACCCCCACCCCTGCAAAATTTATATAAGCTCCACATTCTCTTATGCACTTTAAGGAAACAAAGACCAGAAAGTTCTAACCATAAGTCAATGGAAACTACTTAGAACAACATGAAAAGATAGAAATACCTCTGGTTCTGTTTAAAATGAGGCAGAGTTGATCTGGATCTCAAACAGAAACAGCCTCCAATCGGAGGGTCACCAAAATGAAAGCCTGGTTTCTGGCCAACTCCAACACAAAAGACTTAACGAGACATAAATAGCACAAACAACTCCTATTAGGAAATAGAAAATAAAACTTTAGATATTTTTCCATTGATTTGAATTTTAACAGGATTTAGTCCTCAAATTATTGTATCTTGTTTCAGGTTCTTCCTTTGCAATTTGCTCTTTTGTGAGTTGGGAACTACTCATATGGTGCTGTACTGACCTTGAAGGCTCATATAGTCTTTCCTTCATTGGCCCCATCCTGTACTGTCCTAGGTGAAATCACTCATATTTTGCACAGAAACAGCAGTTTTTGTTCCATCTTCAGAAGAGAGGGAATATCCCACAGAATAGTTGATCCATACAGGGCAAAAAAATGCATTTTCTTTATAATGTCATTTTAAGCTTGACTTATCCCTGCAGCAATGAGAGGGTTCATTTTACATGCATATTGGCTTTGGGAAACTATGTAACTTGGATTCCATTAATTCTGAATATATTTTTAAACTGATTTTAGAGCTTTGGGTTTGGGATTTAGAGTGAACTGTGCCTCAATTGGATGATATAGCTTTAATAAAGGGAAATAGAGCCAAGCTACATGAGAGCATCATTAACACATCCATTATGTTCCTGAGACTTGAAAAAGAACACTCAGGAGACTTAACAAGTTGGGAACATAGCTAACTTATTTAAAAGTTCTTTGCCTGTATAACTATGCTTGTTCAAGTATGTTACTGAGATCTGGACTATATGAAAAGAGTTTTATATCTTTATAAGTCTGAAAATAACATTAAGTATGAGTGAAAAGTTAGCTTTCATTAAAACTTCTTTCTTTAGTCATCAATAAACCTGGCTAATCCCCTTTCCTTCCTCTTCTAGGCTTTGAGGAATGAAGAAAGTTATCTCTTGGGCTAGTGAGATTTACGTGGGGTAAAGGGTGTGGTTTGTAGTGCTGATATTAATTTCTTCTCCAAAATTCCTAAATGCTTGAAGTATTTGGTTTAAAGCCTATTTAGGGATGTAAGTTGTATTATTTTATCTAGATAAGATTCTTAGTATGTGGGTACGGGCTGTACGCTGAAGATAAGCAAACCAAATAACAATGCTTAACTACATTTGTTATTTTCAGGCCCTGAGAATAAAGGAAAGCTGAACATAGTGAGCTTAAATAGCTCGTGTCAGAAATAGTGTGGCCAGCAGGAGTAGGGAAGCGATTGTTCCCCTGTACTTGGTATTTAAAAGACATGTAGACACTTCAGGACATGGTTTAGTGGTGGACTTTGCAATGTTAAGTTATGGTTGGACTCAACTGTCTTAAAGGTCTTTTCCAGCCTTAACAATGCTATGATTCTATGATTCTAAATAACGGCTACCTCAATAACAATTTTTTTCCTGTAACTGCCTGTGAAGATCTTGAGTAGAATTTGTATAAGAAATAAACCCAAACATTGTATGTTCAATTTAATTAAAAATAGTTTTCCAAAAGTTAATGCTGGTTCACCCTCTGTCTGCACAACTTAAGGGTGCAGGAATACAGGGCAAGGAAACTTTGTTTTATGAAGATAGCCCAAACAGTTTAAAAAAATTTGGAAGTGAAAGACTTGAAAGAGCTGAAATTTCTATTAATTACTAAAGTCTATTTAAGGAACAGCCTTTCAATAGGAAATTTATTGAATTTGAAGGATGCTAAACTCACTCAGATTTGATTGTACTATTTGGCATCTCTTATGTAAGCATACGTATTCTAAACAAGCAAGTATTTGATAGAAAAATGCCAATATTCCATAAAAAAATATTTTAAACCCCCCTACATTGAATCATTTAATTGATTAGAAGTTATCTCCATTTAACAATGCTTTTAAGATTCCTAGACTGAAGATGGCAGCTTCTTGGTGCAATTTTCACAACTTCACTTGTGTCTTGCATTGTTACTATTTTTTATAGTTTTAGTAGTAACATGGAAAGATTGAACTAAACACTGAGACCAAAAGAGATACAGAAGTGAAAGAGATGCAGAAGTGTTCAGAGAACACGTTTTTCTTTCATTCACTTAATCCAGGAGGACTATGATATGAGAAGATCTCAATTTTCATTGATTCAGTGTTGATAGGTCATCTTGCTACTGTAAATGCACCATCAGCTAAACATGAATCTGCAGTTCGTGATAAAAAGTGACTGTTTAACGAACACATTTTCAGTAGAGGATCTGAAATTTCCAGTGATTTATTCTCTAAATCAGAGTCAGCAGCACCAGTGGATGCTGGATTGAGAGCAGCCCTGAGGAGAACTGGTGTATGACAAATGAATATGAGCCGACATTGTGTGTTTGCAGACCAGAAAGTCAATCATCTTCTGGGTTGCATCAAGATTTATGACCAGCAGGTCAAGGGAGGTGATTCTACCCCTTTTCTTCCCTTCACACTTGTGAGACAACACCTGTGCTCAGCTCTGGGGCCCCTGGCATAATAAGTATGTGGACCTGTTGGAGTGAGTCCAGAGGAGGGTCACAAAGAGGATCAGAAGGCTGAAGTACTCCTCCAGTGAAGACAAGCTGAGAGAGCTGAGCTCATTCAGCCTGGGGAGATCTTATAACAGCCTTCCAATACTTAAAGGGGACCTGCAAGAAATTTGGAGAGGGACTTTTTACAAGGGCATGTAAGCATAGGACAAGGCAAAACAGCTTTAAACTGAAAGAAGGGAGATTCAGGTTAGTTATTAGGAAAAAGTTCTTTACTGTGAGAGTGGTGAGGCAATGGAACACATTGCCCAGCAAAGCTGTGGCTGTCCCATTCCTGGCAGTGTTCAAGGTCAGGTTGGATGGGGCTTTGAGCCACATGGTCTAGTGGAAGTTGTCCATGCCTGTGGCAGAGGGATTGGAACCAGATAATCCTTAAGCCCCCTTCCAACCCAAACCATTCTATGATTCTGTAAACTCAATGGATAGCCTTCATGTTCCCTTTTAAGATCATGATTCTTTAATTTTATTACTAACTGGATGTTTTAATGCTTTTTAAAAACCATATTTTATACAGTTTATTAGTTGTCCTTTATTCTAAAGGTTATTTTAGAATAACCTAAATTTATAAGATATCTCTCTAATTCCATCAAAAGTTTGCTTCTGGATTACTCCAGACAGTCCTCTTTCCTGTAACTAAATCTTTAATCTCAATAAATGATCTCAGAATGCATCTTTAAAAGTCTTTAAACCTGAATGGCTATAACATAAATTATTGCCTCATCTTTCTTGCTGTGGATATTAATCTTTTCCCAGAAGATGTGGTGTAAGTCAAACATTCATGAATAAGCTGTTCCCCCAGTAAATTTTAGATAGATTTAAATACTTTTGCAGTGCAAAATTATGATGGAATAATTTTATATAGCCCTGCACCTCAATATTTCTCGATCTTGAAAGGGGGCTTCAACCATTTTAGTAATTTGTAGCATAAAAAGATTTTAGGAAATATTCATTAGTGAAACTGTTCTTGTTAAGTCTTGCAAAATTTATTTATAGTCTTTATAAAGTAGATAATTTTTAAAAAGGATGGCTTGAAGATAAATCAGAGATAAATAGTGTGAGGTGTCCCTGCCCATGGCAGGGGGGTTGGAACTAGATAAGCTTAAGGTCCTTTCCAACCCTAACTATTCTATGATTCTATCATTCTAAATAAACCAGAGATTTTCTGCTAGTTTTTTTCAGCAAGGATTATTTTTTCCTGTAATTTGATGTAAAATACATAAATAGCTGAACAATAATACTGTTTTTCTTTTTTCCCCTCCAAATGACGAACACAAATTTGAGGATTTAAAATATAAACTAGATGGCATTTTGAGATATGAAGACTGATCAGCTTCCTGGGCCCATGCTTACTCTTCTGTAGAACCTGCATCTAAGGCAGCATCAATCAAAGACAGGGCTTCTTCAAACAGGGAGCTCAATTTTCTCGTGGTTCAAAATGGTTTATGACTGGATGCAAATGCCAAAAAAGACCAGGTTCTATGAATAATAGCCTACTCATGTCCATGGAGCAATAAAATACTTCCATTTTAGCTAGAGGGCTGGTTCAGTGCTTTGGGAAGAACCCTGCAGGATGACCTCAATCTTTCTCTCTGGACAAAGGAGACTGTAAAAAATATGTTGTGCTACATAAAACTGTATATTATTAATATATATAATACATTAATATAATAACAACATAACATAAACATAACATAATTTGGATAGTATTTTACGACTGTGTAGTTTTACAGACATTATTCAGATAAACATGCACCTTAACAATGTCTGAGAAATTTCAAGGGGAATTAGCCAGTTGCATGGAGTCACCCTCTCCTTGCTGCCGTTTAAGCAACAACATCTGCTGTGATGTTTCTTTCTCATGGGCTCTTTCAAGACTACCTTTGGGAAAACAATGGGACAAGTGAGTTTGCCATCTTTTAGTGTTAAACTTGGTTTTGTGTTTTAGTGAGCTCATGAGACTAGAATCTGGCTATAAACTTTCTGAGGCCTTGATTTGCTAGAGCCAGCAGCCAAAGATGATCAAAATTATTTGTCCTTGCTCAGTATTTCTTTACATTTAGCTCCTAATAAATGAACAGTTCCCTACCAGAAAGTATATTATTTATTGACTAGGCTTAACACATTGGGAGAATAAAATAAAAAGTCTTCTTGTACTTTATGGCTTTGTGGAACATGTTATTCCACCATGCAGTTCAAATCCGTATAAATACCTCATAAGTATTTGCATTCATATTATAAATGTGAAATCAATCTCTCTTCTGTCTTTGGAGAGCAATGGAGCAGAAGAAACCGATGTCTCTACCAAGAATCTTAATGTATGGCCAAATGTAAACCAGATTTGCATTTTGAATATTTTCACCAGCAGTGGCAGTGCCTCCTAAACAAAGCTAAATCAATGCCTGCTGGGCAACCTGGAGACAAATACTGCAGTGTTACGCATTCCATACCTGTTCAAGCAATGGGAATTCACTTACTAAATATGTCAGCTGGTACCATGTCAGCAAATAAAGACAAAGATTAAGAAAAATCCAATCTGTAGGAGCTATGTTATGTTTTTAGTGGTTTCCAGTATGGTTTGAGAATAATAAGGTCGTTGCTCAATTTGATAACATATGTGCTGTTGTTACAGCTTCTCATCCAGTTATTGCTTGATTTGAATTATTTCCTTGTTCTGTGTTTTGAGATCTCATGGCATCAAAAGAAGTCACATTCATGTCTTTTCTGAAATGATTCTTATATACATATACCAGACTTCAGCAGGGATATTATAGAGGACACTGAATTGTATCACGGATACCTAACAACTGGCTTCAGTATATATTTCTTGGTTAAAGATAGGAAGTTAAATATCTTCTATACCACAGAATTAGGAGAAAAGACTAGTAGTTTTCCTGAACTCTCCAGAATAACAGGTATGTGTTAAGGCTAACCTAAGAGAACATCTTTAACTGTAAATCTGTTTTTCTGCTGACATGATATTTTTCACTATTTAAATATTAATGTCCTTTGGCAAGTGCATTAGGACTCAAGTGATAAATCTAAAACATATAGTTGCTTATCTCAAACATTAAAGTTAGGCTGATGGTCTCCTGAGTATTGAGGATTGACCATATATACATTATTCATCCAAGATTGTTACATGTCATTAAGCCCAGACTCATTTTCATCTTACTTCCTCATGTGCAGTAGGCAACAAGACTAGATATATATTGACATTTATAAAATATTTTGCAGATCAATATGATACACTTTGAGGTAATTGTCCATACAGAAGGTAATTGCAGACTAGTAAGAAAAAGCTACCTTTCATGAAGCAGGAGGTTAGTTTTAGCATTATACCTACATACATACTCTAAATTCTGTCCTTTCTGTTTAAAATAAGCTACTCTCATTTCAAGGCTGTCTATTCTAAAAGAATGCATTAAATAATGTTTCTTTATTTCTCAAAAATTTCCTTTGTTGTGCATGGTGGCCCTGTTGGGCTTTCTGAAAATGTTTTGTCTACAGAAATGAGGTTGTGCTTCTTTGGTACAACTCATTCCCTTGTTATTGCATCAATCTGCATATCCGTTGCATGCACCATCAACAGCAGCTGCTGGAGCAGGAGGTCAGGCTGTGCTTTGCGTTTCTGGTTCTAGTCTTTAATGTAACATTTAGCAGTGAGTTTAACATGGTGCCTTCTGTAAGAACAGCAAATAAACATGGGTGCTACATCTCTAAAGTAATTCAACCACACAAGAATGTAGACCCCATCTTTGGGTGTGACTGCACTGAAGGTTGATGAGGTGCAGTAGGTGATGATCAAGAACGTTGCCAGAGCCTCATGTGTTTGGCTGACTGAACTACAAGTACTATAGCACTAAGACCAGAATAACTGTTCTTGCTGCACCGACACCGTGTCCCTTAGAACCGTTACACTAAATGCAAGGTGGATGTTACACCACCTACTTGACTTTTCCTTTCTTATTTTAGGATGTATGACAGCAGGATCAGCTGAGCAAAGTTTTCCAAGAATGTATCAGGTGTTTCAGGTTTTGCTGGGTCATTGACCTGCCATAAAGGGAACCTGCCAGGCTAGAAAGTCTGCCACGGAATAGGTCATAAATTTATTTGGCTTCTGTGTCCTATGTCCCACACGTTCATGTCCTTGTCTTCTTTAGAAAATGACAGCACACTGAGTATCTTGGAGCATGTAAACATACATTACCTGCAGCTGAAACAGAAAGGTAATCTAAGCTTATTTATAAACCACAAAGTTTGAACTATAACTAAGGGCCACAAAGTTATGTTCCTTTGCCTTTCAGATATTTTTTTAAAGCTATCTATTTTGTTTTTTAAGCTGATGCAAGAAAAATTGCCATCATCAATGATACGAAAATTCTGCCAGGCAGTTCCTCCCTTCTTGGAGCTAGGTATCACTTGTGGGACTGTGATGGTCATATGCAGCATGTTGTGTTGTTAGCATTGTCTATAAAAGAAATATAGGACCTAGTTCTGCTCCCAGAGAAGTTAGTAGGTGATTGACTTGCTGTCAACATGTGGGAAGGAGGATTCAGTTGAAATTCTCACAACAGAAAAAAAATAAGATCTCCTTTGTATTTCTGACAGGTAGTCAAGACATACATTTTTGGTATGGTAGATAAGGAATGCTTTTGTTTATAGGACTAGCAATGCCAAGACAACTTCCCAGCATGATCTGCTTGTATTATTTATGATTTGTATTATAAGTTCTGCTGTAAGCATCTATAAAGATCTGGACTCACAGATGCATAGTAACAGTCCCTGCTCCACAGAATTAAAAATATAGGGAGACAACACAGATCGTGAATGTGGAGAATTGGAGGAGCAAGAGATGAAGGTGTTTTTTCACTTTAACCTTCCAGTTGATTAATATGGTGGGCATGGAGCCCAAAATCCCAGTCCTGCCACTCTGAAGCAGCAGAAGCCCACCAAATCCTGCCACTGATCCTTCTCAGCATCTTGATTCATTAAGCTCAAATGCTTGAACTCTACAGGTGCCATTTTTTTGTTTCTGTACTAAAAGCCCTTGAAGAGAAAGGCTATCTGTATTGATGATTTCTGCAGAACAGGTCCTGCCTCTCCCTGCTGGAGAGTTCAACCATGTGGCAAAAGTTCTATCTGTAGCGTATCTTGTATGAATCACCCAAGTGCCAAAGTGCAGGGGATAACGAAGAACTTGTTTTAGACATAGTCTGAAAAAACCCGAACAAACCCTTTTATAATTTTATTCCAGTTATAACTCATGCTGTATCACTGGAGAGCCACAGCTGATGCATAATAATTATGTTTATAGGAAAAGCTCCACCATTTTTGACTGTTTTATGCAGAACCAATAGAAAAACAGATTGCCTGGCTTTAAGAGAGGGTGTTAGAATAGACACCCCCTTGAAAATATGTCCTAGATAGAAGTCAGTTAGTTTGTCCAGTCTTCAAAGGGAAATGGTGAAAAAGTATGATTTAATAATAATTAATAATTAATAAGATCGGCTAGGACACTCATGAACACTGATAAATGTGTAAGGGCCAGAATTAGATGACTGAACAAGTAGTGAGCATCTCAGATCTCTAAGTTCCTTTGGTGATATGATACTGGGATTATGCACTAGGCTATGGACCGTTTTCCAGGTAAAATGTTCATTGGCCTTGAGGCCAGAAACCATAACTGCTTCTAAGCATCTACAGTCCATTATGTCATAATGTGCATGGGACCCTTGTCATCTGAATAATATTTTAGTTACTATAATTTAACTACTTCTTCTTTTTTTTTTTTTTTTTTTTTTTAAGCCCCTGAACAAGAATTTGCATGGCATATTGTAAGGACTCCAAAAGAGCCTCTTTCTGAATTGTTACAGTCAATTGGACTCTTAACTGGTGTAGTAAGGAGTTGAGAATCTGAGAATTAAACTGCTCCCAATTAGGCTATTAAAAGTGTTTTATAAATGGGAAACACACCAGTGATTTGAAGCCAGCTGAGAAACAGAGCACTACTGTTTCAAATACAGGACTGAGATGGGAGGGTAAAAGGCAATTTCAAGAATAGCAACTTCATACTTCATTTGCTTCGATGTCCAAATAAGCTATTATGTTATTTAAAATCCACTGTAGTGGTTGTATTTGAATGGGATAAGAACATGACAGTCCACTTTATCTGCAAATGGCCAAATAAATGCAGCATATGGCTTCTTTTTGAGAAACTACATCCAAATTTTTCCTTTCTCAGGTTCACCCTCTTATTTTCAGTCTTGCTGCAACTACCAACAACTCTTTGAACTTTGAATGCATGTATAAGGTACCTGAATTACTTCAGTAAACGTTGTGCATTCCTGAGTATTTGTTCTTTGTGGTTGTTGCTCAGCCATCAATATTCAAAAGAAAAACTCTGATGCATTTTAAACAAAATCCATCAGGAATGTGTTCAGATATCCAGGTTCAAAGGGCTCTGAAACAGATAGAAGGTTTCTGAGCTAAGGGTCAGAGTGTGTTTTCTGTGCTCCTGGATGGATCTTCCTGCTTAGTTTTAGCCTAAAAGACGTAATACTCTGTGCTCCAGGATGGCTCTATGGTCCAACATGGTCCAAGGATTTCTGTCTTTTGACAACTTGTTTCCTCATCATACCTTGCTGTCACTATCACCAAGAAATGGCTGACCAGGCATTATATTCTGTAATAGGGGTCCTGTTTACTCAACACTACAGATAAATAGTCTTATTCAGAAAAATAAACAAAATGAGAGCTGCAGAAATGTTTACAAATCCATTAAAAAAAGCTGCAATATCTTACACTGCATATTAAATAGCATAGACATCTGAAAACTTTCCTGCTGTCTTCTACTACCTTTGACTTTCTGTGTTATCATTTAATTATTCATAACCTTGTTCTAGCAGCATATGGACATATTACCATCCTATTAGTGCTGTTGTCCAGGTTGAAGTGTTTCTTTTGTCCTTGTGATGGATTTAATTTCTCAGTGTTCAAGACCAAACTGAGGCAAACACCTATTTAGAACAGCCATCTCTTGTAGCAGTCCCAGGAAATGCATTAATCAGACTCTGATTTCTGACTGCAGGTGTTTTGCATCTTCTGATTGTATTTTGTGAGTGCTTAGGAGAGTGAGAAGTCATTTGTTTTGACAGTCTCAGCCCTACTTCGTAGCCCTTATCCATGTAGGCAGTAACAGGCAATATAGCTTTGTACAATAGCCAGTGCTGCCAGTCTTGGGATGTTCTTAAACCAAGAGCTGGGAGGTCACGGAGGAAACAGGCACCTACTGGAACTAAAGGCCATATGAAAATGCTTCATTTGCCTTGATAGTGCTTTTGGACAGTTTTATGATCCAGAGAATCACATTGAGAAGTGCAGTTACTAATATGGTCAATTAAGTGTGGCTATAGCTAAGTGGTGCTAGAAACTATGAGCTTTAGTTCCCCTGCCCTCTGAAATTGGGAAATTGCTGACCTCCATAACTGTGATAAAAGATTAATTTTCAGCCTTACAGAGATGTGCTTCCCAAGCCTGTTCTTTAATGCTTGCTGTGGTTTAATATCAGCTATGACCAAGTACTTCTCAAATGTCTACAATTTAAAATGAAACAATCATTATTAGGTGCTTTTTATGTCTATTGCTTATTTTTCATTTATTAATGATAGTGTGCAAATATCATAAAACCACACCACCAGACAAGACAGGTGGCTATGGATAGGGACTGAAAAAATATTTGCATTCCTAGCTGGAAAAAATGAAAGTTTGGATATTGGCAGCATTGCCTCCTGGCATATTGCAATTTGATGGTTATCTTCTTTGATATTTTTTTTTTTTTTAATTATTACAGATTTACATACACAAAATTTTTAATCCGATGTCTGTGTCTGATTTCCTTTTGAAAAATGGGGATGAGAAATATTTTTTCAAGCAGTAGTAGAGAAGGTTATTATTTATTAAAATATTCAGATATTGGATAAACAACCTTATTTCTTTCCCCCCCACATTCAGCTTGGATACTGCCAAGTAGAAGAGAAAGTAAAAAATACAAATCTTAATTTTATACAGAACTTTGAAAAACACAACAAGTTCCCAGATTTGATGTAGTCAAAACCAGAATATCCCAAAAGATTAATAATTTTCTGCTTTACAGTGTAGTAGGTATTCTGATTTAGCTGTAATGATTTAAGAGATTTAGATCATAAAGACAAATGCTTTGATGCCACAGAGAGGTGCATTAGTAATACCTCTTTATAACTCTGTAGCAGTCTCTGGACTATTGACATCTTGTTGGCAAGACCAGTGCTAATGCAATATATTGCAAAAACCCCAACCTTTTCCTGACTGTTCTGCATCAAAGGCAAGCTGAAAGCGGCACCTGCTCACAATAAAGGAAGTATAAGGACATGTAATTACCTTGGCATAATTTTTCAAGTCTTCTGGTGGAACCAGCCACTTTATGGAGGCTTGCCTAGAAATTCTGTGCTTAAAACTGTCTCTGTGGCCCTACAATAAAGTCCATGGTGATGAGCATCTACCACTACAACTCTTTAACTCAATAGCAATATCTTGCTCCCTAGGACAAGGTTGGGGTGAATTAAGGGCACAGTAAAGACCATTCTGTTATCAGCCTCTTAGCACTTTCTAGACTGTGGCCATTAGAGGACGACAGCCTCATGTTAGTGCAGAGCCTTTCGCTATCACATCACAAAATGCAATCAGTTTTGTTTGCATTAAATACTTCTAGATGCTATTCTCTTGCAGAGACTGTAGAAATCTGTTTGGGGTATGATAGCCATGTGGAAAATTGTGGCTCTTTGAGGAGTTACATGAAATGTTCAACTAGTAACAGAACAAGTCAAAATAAATATACTTTTCAGATAATAAAAATATTAAACTTTAACCTGCATACAGTTATTGTAACAAGAGATCATGCTGAGTGGGAATCAATGTGCATTCTGCAGTGGAAGAATTAACCAAAATGTGTTCCTATTCTTGGGTTATTTTGGCCAGAGTTTTTTGAATTCTTTATGTGCTGGGGGAACTCTTGTGTCTGAAGTGATTACATAGTAAACACCTAAGAAACTAAAGTGGTGTTTTGCAACCATCCCACTGGCTGATCTAGAGAATAGATGGCAGCTGAATTGCTCTCTGCAACTCAAGAGCTGCTCTGTGTTAAGCAAGCAGAGTGGGCCCTAGGAGGCAACCTTACCAGCCAGATGTGTGAAAAGGCATTGCTGTCTGGCTTTTGCAGTTTTTGTCTTCTCATTGGGATGGTGAATTTTGAAATTAGAGTTCAACAAACTTTTCTCTAACCCCAAATGCAGGTAAACTGAGGAAAAAAAAAATCTTGATTTCTTCCCCTCCAAATGGGAGCAAGTCTTGGAGGACGAGAGTCCTCTTTTTACACAACTTTGTGGTTCATCTGAAGTTTTTCCATCCAACTGAACAAATTAGTTTTTCACACAACTTTAATTAAAAGATTAAATTTGTGGGTCCAGAACATTTTTGCTTTTTTTTTTTCATTTTCTGTTTTCCTCTTACTTCAAATTTCCAAAACTACATTGTATTTACACATACATGCACTATACGTATATGTGTATGTGTGTTCATATATATGTATATATCTATCAGTATACAAAAAAGCATTTGAATTTTACTTCTAAATCTTTTATTTTAAAAGAAAGTTACTTCTAAGTCACACAGAGTGATTTTTATGGTGCTATACTTGGGATGTACTTGGATGTAAAATGGTTACTTATCAATCCCATTAAAAATGGTTGGCAATCTATACGAGCTGTCATTTGCAGAAGCGCTCTACTTCTGTTGAATTTGTCTCTGGGTGACAGCAATGCAGTAATAACCCAAGAAAGACTCAGATATTTCTATTAAACATAAAAATGAGGCAGGTGCTTTTGACCCTGCTGGTTTTAATTTTTTATTTTTTTTTTCCAGCTGGTCTAGGATTTGCCTGAGAAATTGTGCAGGAAATAATCCAGGGCATCATTTTATATAGGTCTTACTCCTATAGAATATGATTTATAGCAGAAATGTGTCACTTGGAGTAGGGAGAATTTGCTGGGACATTATTTCTGTGGTTTCTCCTACTTTTTCTGTAGTGTTTTTTAAAAGCTGAACCTCTAGTTATGACAACTGAACGACTACCCTAAATGATACAACATAAACCCTGATACAACGTAATTGTACCACTTAGCTTTTCATTATAAATTAATTTGCATTTAACTATGAATTTAAATAGTTGAGAGTAGCTAAGTAGCAAAGTTAACTGGAAGTAATAAAGTTAACATAAAATCCTCATGGTCAAATATATTAATGGAAATATGTTTTTAAAACAATTTATTTTCCATATCTTTGAAATCTGATATTATTTCTACATTAGACATTCAATAGTTTGTTTCCTTTTGACTTTAAAATAAAAGTACACTTCAAATAAAAGTAGTTTTAAATGGAGCTCTATTAGAAAGGCATATATTAAATTTAATTTATTGATCCATTTCCTTAAAGCTTGTTGTTTGTCTGCCTATCCAGTCAGTGTATGGCAGCTAAAGATATGGATGAGGATCTGATAGATCTATTTAATAACTGTTGAGTTTTTCACTGAAATGTTGTTTGCCTGTGTTTGTGATCATGGAAATGGATTTTTAAGTCTAAAACTTTAGGGACTAAGAAGGATTATTGGGTTGGATTGAACCTTTCAAAAAGATGTCTCCATCATTTTAGGGAAACAGCTTGTCTCTTTGCAGACCTTTGAAAGAGCAACCAGTAGCTATTTCAAAGTTCCTTGAACTCATCAACAGACACCTTCATCGCTTTCCCCAGACTCCTGCTAGCTGGGCTGGGCTCCAAACATGTGTCCAGCTGTGCAGGGCACTGCCTGGGAGAGCGGGATGGCCTCCTACAGGGCCCCTGCTATGGACCACAAGAGGGTGCGAGTGCCCTGTGCAGCCACCCCACTGCGAGGAACACTTGGGTTTGTGAATGACGTTAGCAGGGAAAGGCCGCTCTGTGGTACTGAGAGCAGGCTGACTGAAGTCCAAGGAAATCAATCAAATTAGAGGGTCAACGCCTCAGCTTGCTTCACCTGCTTTTGATGAGGCGAGGTCGGTCAGCACCAGCCACGGGCTGCTCCTGCATGGGTGAATGGGTCCCCAAGGGAGAAGGTCTATTTCCGGGGTTTGTAACCCAGCCCATTATAAGAAAGGCAGTGGCAAAACCTTGAAGCTTTGTGAGTCACTGGTGATAGGAAAAATGGCTTGAACTGAATCCCTTCCTAGGACTTTTGCATACTGGAGGAAGTGCCTAAGGGGTGTATAAACATGTCTAGGAAGTAAATTTTGACCTGCAGGAATAAAGGAGAGCTAAGTGTACCATTGATGGGAAAAATATTTCCTACTCAAGAGTTCAACAGTTTCCTAGTTATTCCTCAGTTGTTTCTCAGTTTCTTTATTATTTCACAGCAGTAGCTGGAAGTGCCATCCAAGCTGAGAGGCGTGATTTAAACATACTGTGTGTGCTTCTTCAGCTGCTTGCTCTTCAGGGCAGCTGCCTTTAGGGGCTACTGCAGTGATTGGCCACACAGTGGGTGATTCAAATCTGCTTTTCTGATCTTACAGGAAGCTGACACAAAAATAAGTTTTCCACACTCCTCATTTAAAGTACTTTAAAAATTTAAATTGGCGATAGTTTTTGTACTTTATAAGCACTTCGTTTTCTGATGCCACCTTTCAGTTCTAATTTTTTTGTGAGGTACATTTCAAAGTTCATTCCTGCTGGTTTTAGGGTTGATAAAGCCAGGAGTAAATCAAGCTGGTAGCCTCAGGGATAGGCAGGGACATAACCTAAGCTAGAGAGTAATATCTAAGCTAGTCAATAGCTCTCATTGTGCCACATTCTCAAACCCTCTGCTTCCCAAAAGCAGCCTCATAATATTTATTCATTCATTTATGCAGATTTCATGGAGAAGTTGCTTTATATCTGGTCTGTGAATAGGATTTTTCTCTATCCATTCTTGAACACCCCAGGACAAGGTTTTTTTGTGCAAGTTTTTGAAATGTAGTTATCCATTATTGAAATCTGATTCTATAAATTACTTTCTCTAAGAATTACATTTGAAGCTTAACTCATAAAATAGGATGATCAGTGAAGAGTGAAACTAAAATAGATATAAAAGTCCTCTGAAGTACTGGCAAATCAGTAGGCAGGAAATGTAGCTCTAATTAAATATTGTTAGTCTGTGAATCTACACCAACTAACTGCAAGTACTTAATATGGTATGCCTGGGAGACACTAATTCTAATCCAGGTAGAAACCCAACAATTTAAGTGCTCTGATTTTAGTTATAGTGGAGTGATTAAAACGTTTCTTAAAACAAAAAGAGAAGTTAATAATTTCTAGAGCTTTAAGAAGTGTCCATTCTACCTGCAGCTGACATCTTGTCTGATGAGAAATCCTGCTGCTTAGTTTGCTCAGTAAATACACGGAAGGAAGGATTTTCCTTGTTGCTGCAAGGAAAGGTAAGAAAAAAGAAGAAACTGTATAGTGCAGATTCAGAAAGTGGTAGCATTTCCTTTTGAACAGACTGGGCAATCCATTTCAGTGCTGAAGGTTTGCATTAAACAAATATTAACTCTGTTAAAGGCTTGATCATGGTTGCTTGAATAGCCACAAAAATAGCATTGCAACCATATTGTGTCCAAATTGCATCCTGATGATTGTAATGCTGATATGTACCTTCTATGGGCATTTTCACATGTATGTAATATCAATTTTTTTTTTTTTTTCTCTAAGAATTGCCCACAAAACAAAATGTGGAAATGGATGAGTAATCAGTTTTTCAGAATTTGGAGGTTTTATAAATAACTGCAGGCATCTTTTGTCCCAGACATTGTGTTTGCATCACTTTTAGCATGAATCTACCAGCACTAGCCATTAATTTTTTTATATGATACTTTGCTTGGGTTACTTTGATTGAGACTTTATTTTATTAATTGACTGTTTGTGATATTCTAGAATACTCTCAGGGCTTGCAAAGTGATGAGATTCTCTGTGTTGACAAATGCAGACCTCACTATATGCTTTCCATTAAATTACTCATAATATTAAACATCTGGAAAATGTTTGTTGGTTGAAGAAGTGTGGGGTAAGACTACATAACCACAGAAAATGCACCATTTTGAATGTGGAAATAAAGACAATGGTGATACAGTTCTTCTTCCAAATATGTTTTAGATATATGTTATAAATTTACTGTGCATTAAAAGACAAAAATAATTGGATGACATAATGACTGTTTCTTCAGAATTCTCTAAAGAAATAATTATCCTCATCACAGAGACTTTACTCAGTTAAAGTCAGCCAGACCTCTCATATAACCTAGTCTTGGGTAAGCATGTGGCTCTGTGTATGCACACAAAAGTTTTGAGCAGGTTGAAAGAAGACTAAGGCTATTTTGGGATGCATTTGGAAAAGTTGCGCACCTGTGCAGACGCATAGTAAACCTGTGCATAGGCATGTAATGTGTAGTCGGATGAATATTCAGTCTTTGTGCATCCTGGCTACCTGTCTACAGTAGCACCAACCCCCTCATCTGTATGTAGGTTTTTTAACGTCTATAGAAATGTGGTAACTTCACGCATCAATGAAGTTATATCCTTCATTTTCATTTGTTTGAGGATGTAACTTGCTAACACACATTCTTCCTCCTTGTAACATGCTCTTCCTCCTTTAGCTCAGCTTCTCTGTTACTTTGGGCTAATTTCTCTGATTGCTTTAAGGTATGCTTCTGGTCTTTTTAACATTTTCCAGCTTTTTTACTTCCTCAATATTTTAGTCTTTTTTCTGGTGGTGCTCTATCATTCACCCCTATAAGTTATAGTCTTAAATTCCAGTAATGCTTTTTTAAAGGTGTTGAAACAGTGGAAACCTAAAAACGAGTGTCATTTTGTGGAAAGGAAGTTATTTTATAAATATGTTTACAGATCAGTTACTTTTCTGTTAATGCTTCAAAATGCACGCGAATTGACACATTCCTGTTTACAGGAATTGTGGTGGAATATTACGTGGTAATTCTGTCACATCTTCATCCTGATGGGGATCTATATATTGGGAGAAAATACTCTGGCAACCAGCAGCTGGAAGATGGAAATAGACTGATTCAAAGTAGAAATAAATATTGTACATACAGAATAGTTAAAACCACTTGAAGTGGTCCACAGTTTGGTTGCTTGCACAGGACAAAATTCTGTAGTCAGCATACCACCGATGTATTCAACTATAGTTTTCTACAGGGCCCCAGAGTTTTGAAGAGCACTGGGGCATGCCCAGAATACTAGAAACTCATGCTCACTGCATTGTCCCTTGAACTGATAGTGGCTGCAGTTGCTTGTGGTGCCTTGGAGCAGCCAGTGCTTGGCAATCTTCCCTTATTCCAACTTCATTTATATCAGTGAAGTTGAGAGCTTCTCAGAGGTGGCCACTCTGAGATGACAGCTTGATAAAATTACTAAGAAAGACCTGCCTCCTGTTTTAAAATTAGCATGTTCTATCTCTGCTTCCTTGGACTTCATTGCTAGCTTTGTAATTTCTCAGGCTTTCTGAAAAGTAAAAATACTTTATGCAAAGGAATGATTAATATGAAAAAGGAAGTAAACTCAGAGACATTTTTCATGTAATTCAGAACATTTGCTAAAATTTAAAACCTGCTTTGAATGAAACAAGGACTTTATACTAGTTCCTCAACACTTATTTGGCACAGAGATATGGCTCAGGAGACAGCTCATATATGTGTTATGATTGAGGGAATAAGCTTTTGGGAGTCTCAAAAGGCAGAAACAGACTGATTAAACAAGTGGAAATAGAATTCAGAAACAAGTAAATAGAAAATTAAAAAATGCATTATGAAAAGGTTTTACTTTCTGATTTCCTATGTAAAACCCCCCACTGTAAACTCTTTACCCTGCAGTCTGACCTGTGTGGGCATGACTTCACCCAGTATTTAAATGGCTATAGATGATAGGTCCCATTTTATGTAATTGTGCACAGTGAGGTGTCAAGATCCACTAAATTATGACAAAACTGTTAATGAAAGCAGTGGCAGTTTCATAGGAGAAAAGCAAATAATTTAGGTTCTGAAAAGCTTCAGGACTATGGCTTTAGGAATTGTTCTCAAAGGACTCCAGCCTCCATTGAGTCTTGTAAGAATTTAGAGCACTCACCAATTTGTTTTAGGTTCTCAACATAGACAAATCACTGCAGTGCTTTACGCTGCAAAAAATACTAAGTTGGGTTTTTTTTGTGAGTAGTTAAATTAAACACCACCTTGTTAAATCTGTCAAAATTTTAGCAGACAAGTGGCAGAATGTGTTACAATTCACTGTGAAATACTATTGTTCTATCTTTAGGAAGGATAGTAAAAAGGTATGTAAAAAAGACCTATGTCATACATACGTGGTAGTGTTCCTTGCATTTAGTGCATCAGAACATTCATTGAGGATATTCTATATTTTGGCCATGAGGATGCTTCCTTAGGAAACATCTGGTG
Source organism: Loriculus beryllinus (assembly GCA_039877255.1). Lineage (NCBI taxonomy): Eukaryota > Metazoa > Chordata > Aves > Psittaciformes > Psittacidae > Loriculus > Loriculus beryllinus. Next base: position 60,744 of record JBCJKH010043823.1, read on the forward strand.
CTAACTACAACTTGAAACAGAGGGACCACTGGTCTAATACAATGATGTCTTTGTTCCCAGCGAATAAATTTAGGTAGATGAAGCAGAGTACATGCAGAGTGAGGTTGGAAAGCAGCATGTCTCAGAAAAGTTTCTGCTTGCTGAACAGAAAATTACTGCTGCAAGATATGAATGAATAATGAAACAAATAAAGGAGAAACAATCTCCAGTTTTATACTAATATATGTGTGAACAAAGTGATTCTCATGCTGGTTTTGTGGAGCCCCATTGTCAGCTTTTCAAGGGATGATGAAAAATTCTGTCCTTGGTTCTCTTTCTGACACAAAATCTAGTCCCATCTTTGACCACGAGTTCAACTACCATCTCTTTGTGATAAACCTTTGGGCATACATCTGTGTTGCAGTCTCATCGTCATCAATCTTGATGTATTTCTCCACTGTTTCTGTTGGTAGTTTGGCTGTCAGTCTGAGATCAGCATGACTAAAATAAGGTTCTTGGTCCTACCCTAGACATATTTCATACACTTGCATGGCCCTTGTCATCTCGGTTATGGTCACAGGTTCACGCTCTTGGGCCCTGTTTATGGAATTTGCAGCACTCCCACTCATTTGTGGTGCTGCAGCCTTAGGCAGATCTTGAGCTTTACATTTCCTTGAGCATGTTATCAATCTGGGCCAATTTGCAGCTCATGGGGCGATGCAGGAAGCTGGTTTAAGTGGAACAAGACCTAACTGGTTTGAACCAGAGTATTTCAGTGGGTAAGATGTTTTGGCCCAGTAGGTACTGGCCACCCAGCCAGCAGCTTTTAGAAGTGGTACAATGTCATTCAAGGGATAGACTGTGAAAAAAAAAAACATTTTAATATATTGCCAAAAGATATAATAGATATTTGGAACAGAACTGGGGGATATTCATGTTTGTGATACATAACTAGGCTCCAGCACAGCTGCTTTGTTCCAATGCATCCTGGTACTCTCCTGCTTAGACAGATTTTAGGTGCCTGGATGCATTTGGAAATCTGACCCATTGTCACTGAATTCTCACCTGCAGAAAAAGCTGAATGGGTGAAAACTGAAATTTCTTAGCAGAGATAGCTAGGAGAGCTTGTGCTGCCATAGAGCAATACAGCTATTTCGTCTATTTTGTGATTTTAATGGTACTTTCTGATTGTGCCAAATCCTCTGCAAATTCAAGAGGCTACAGGATGGCATGACAGCTGGAGTGGGAAACAGATAGGTTAGAACTTCTTCACTGTCCTTTACATAGCAAGACTTATTTACATTCCATTGCCAGGAATTGAAGCTGGAAGGTGGAAAGGAAGAATAAGTTTAACAATAACGGGAAAAAATAGACACTGATATTAGAAATGAAGAGGAAAGGGTGTTTACAAATCTATTCTTCTGTATGTATGAAGGAAAAGTCTTTAGCAACAAAGCATCCTTTTGCAAGTTATTTTAATGTAGGTATTTTAACAATCTTGCATAGCGTTGGAACATCACCATTTTCTAGTGACACTGGCTTTCATGTAGTGAAATTCAGACTGATCATTCAAAAATAGTACAATACATCAGAAACAAGTATATGGTTTGACTATATGGAGTACAAGATCTTCATGAACCACTGAGTGCGTGAGTGACAGCCTTGTGAAGGACCTTTCAGGGCCGAGGAGAGTACTGGTGAACATTAGGCAGGATCCTTCGCTGTGTTTCTTGCATCAGGTCCCGTTTCAACCATCGCTCTGCAGGTAATGTTCTGTTCTCACACTGATACTTCATAAATATTTAAGGGAAAATTTAAACGTCATTGTGTGAGGATACTTTATTTGGTGACAGGAAACTTTCAGGTATTTAATTAATTTTCATGCTACCAAATTTCAGGTACTGCATGAAACTTGTTTTGCACCTGTTGTTCCAACTATTGCTTGGAAGTTACTGTGAGTTGCAGTTTCTGGTACAAGAATTAAGGCTGGACTTGCTGTCATCCTATATTTTTATAGGACTGTTTAATTTTCTCTTGTTGTTTTTTATGTATATTATCAGATTACCTAAGAAATAATGCACATTCCAGTACCAGTCCCAGAACTACATGGTCTAATTTTGAAGCCATAACATTTAGTCTCAGAGATTCCATTAGGCACAGCTGCCATTAAGGAACAAAGACTCATCTTGCCAAAAGCTGTTTAAATGAACATAAATGCTAGTGATAATAAATAACCTGTCTTGAAAGTCACTCTGTGCACCAGCCAGATTCCCTTCTTGCCACAACAAAATGGAGTAGAACAGAGCACTTGATCTTTAATAATGCTGAGCAAGATGGGGCTGCCATTACAGTTTTCAATAAGATGGGAAACATGTTCAGAATTTTGTTCCTATTAGCACCTTTTCTGATCTATTATATTGCACACCTTGATTAGTCCATGTTTGCATTTTTAGCCTACATAGTCTTACCATTAGTGGTATGGAAATTACGGTCTTTTTGATCTCCCATTTTAGAAGGCATTTTATTGCTATCAAAACAAATAATGACACAGTTTATATAATAAACTTCAAATGTAGTAGAGGAAGGAAGGCTTAAGACATAAAGATGGTTACCAATTCCACATATCCACTAATAATTTGCTTTTTAGTTAGCTGTTAATATCAATGTGCTTTTCTGATTAGGCTTTTAACTTGTGGGATTTCCTCCATTCCCAGGGTGGTTGCAGACTTCTGCATGGTGTATGGAAGGCAGCACTGAATCTTTGGCTATGCTGTGTCTTTCCATCTAAGTATATTTCTTAGACTAAGAAAACTTCCCATGGTAGTCAAAGATCTCTAGTTAGATCATGACAGAAAATCAGGTTTCTTCCTATGTAGTGTGCAATTTAGTTCCCTTTCAGGATGTCAAAACCGCTACTTCTACCCTGAGTTTATATTGTGCATTAAAGAATTGGGAAATACTCAGCTACATCTCTTTAGCACATTTTTATTTATCTTTTATGTTCCTCTTATGCAATTTAGCTCATGGAGTGTACATTTGCATATGTAGTTGTCGTGATGTAAACCCAGCCACACAGCTCGTTCACTCACTCAACCCCCCTTTCTTGCCCTCCCCTGCTCCAGGAGGGATGGGGAGGAGAATCAAAAGAATGCAACTCCCGTAGGTTGAGATAAGAACAGTTTAGTAACTAAGGTATAACACAAATCACTACTGCTACCAACAATACTACTAATAATAA